>VMBQ01001680.1:63404-127191 GCA_007657795.1 Dreissena rostriformis
GGGGGGGGGGGTATTGCTAGCCACTTCCTTAGGTGTCGGCTGGTGGTCCTCTCTAAGGCTTATATTACTGAGCTCGATACCTCATACAGAATCTTTTGCCAGATAAGCCTTGGTAGTAAGGCATGCTGGTATAGCCAGGCTTTTAACTTTCCAGGGAGGTTGCTGCGGTCGATCTTATTCAGTCCCTCATCTACTTGGGTTTTAAGATTTCTGACATTGTCGTTGTCCTGTAGGCTTGCGTCAAACCATTCCCCAAGATATTGGATAGGGCCCTTCATTATTGATAGTATCTCCTCGTTCTGTACTTGGAGGGTGAATCTATCTGTTGGTTTTCCCTTCTTGATAATCAAAGATCTGGAATATGCTGCATTGAATTTCAAGTCAACATCCATCTCGCCTGTGCATGGGTAGTAGTCGAGTGGTGAGAGTGAGGTCATCCATGAAGCCTCGACTGGATGGCTGGTAGATCACTGACTCTGTATTTGGTCCGCGTGTCTCTCAGAGGGCTGCATTGATTAGAAGATTCATTCCCATGATGAAGAGTAACAAAGAAACTGTGCATCCAGTGACAATTCCTTTCTCCAACTTCAGCCAGTCCGTCAGCTGGTCACCTACGGAGAACCGGAGTTTGATACCATCCAGGTAGCTCGTGATGATTTTCTGTGTACTGGCTGGAACATGGTAGTGTTGGAGGGCTGTGTAAATCAACTGATGAGGGATGGAACCATATGCATTCGCGAGATCAAGCCAGACAACTGTGAGGTCCTTCTTACTTGCCTTTGCTTCTCGTATCAGTTGGGTGATCGCGCTGGTGTGCTCTACGAAGTCTGAGAAACCAGGAACGCCTCCTTTCTGACCAGAGGTTTTAATGTTCTTGTAGGCTGTGAGGTAAGTCGTTAGTCTTCTGGCGATGATAGCGAAGAAAGTCTTCCCTTCCACGTTTAAAAGTGAAAGGGTCCGGAACTGGTCAATGTTCACGGAGTTCTTTTCCTTGGGAGTGAAAATTCCTTCTGCTTTCTTCCAGGCTGCTGGTTCTTCGCCTTTCCTCCATGCCACTTTCAGGAGTCTTCATAACCTGTTTAGTAGACGAGGCCACATCTTGTACACTTTGTAAGGGATGGCGTTAAGTCCAGGAGCAGAATCAAATCTTGCCTTCTTGATGACGTCCTTTACTTCCACCAGTGTTGGCTCTGACGTAATGAGTTCAACCTCTGGAGGTGCTGCTGGTTCTATGCGATCACAGCTTCCTAGCGCGTCGTTTCTACTGGCGTCGGAATGTGTCTCGTGGAGGTATCTTTCTGCCTCTTCCACTGGGGTTTCGAGACATCCTGACCTCTCCTTGTCTAGTAGGTTACGAGCAAACGTGTATGGGTTAGCCGTGAACACCAACCTCATCTTGGTCCGGTCCCATGCTTTTCTCCTTGTAATTTCCTCTTTCTGCAGAGATTTCAGCTGCATGTGGGCTGTATTCCTTAGTTGAGATATTCCGAAGCGTTCCAGCGTTATAATCTCTCTGTATCGTCGCTTTAACTGGCGGATTTTTCGTCTCAGGTTACTCGATGCGGGTTTGCCGTCTAGAAGGTCTCGGAGGCTCCTTGCGTGCCTTTGCTGCCTTTAGTCCAAACCGTTCCCTTGCTACCAAGTATACTATGGTGGTGAGTGTTTGAAGCTTCCTGTCCACTGGTCCTTGCATGAATGCTTCTAGGATAGGTTCCAGGACCTCGTCTAGCAGTTTCAAAAGTTTCTTGTCGGATGCCTTGGGCCACGTGATCCTAAACACTAATATTTCTTGAGTTTGAGGAAGAGAATCGACAAAAACAATGTCGACAACAACATTTTGTGTATTATTTAATATGACTAGAATTCATAATTATCCTTATTTAATATATGTATATTATCATTAGTATTTATTCATACTAAAATGTGTTAATTGTATCCAATAATTTGTATTATTGTCCACATTTTCTTGAAATAAAAATAAAATGAATTAATTTGGGTGTTAGTATTTCAGCATTATATAATATAATGTTGCTTAAAAAATGAAGATTTAGGATATTATTCATTTGCAGTACTAAATGCATACAATTTTAATTGTGTATTCTTCTACATATGTATGAGTGATAACTACATGTACTTGTCCTTGATTATTGCTTGCAATAGGGCTTTTAATAGATGAACGACTGATAAGCATCAAGTCATCTCCCCTATGATACCTTGTGGGGCTCATTATCAGGCAAGACCTCAGTTCAGTGAGACAACTGCAGTGTATAAACACCATATAAATGTTACATAAATTATGACATTGATGAAAAAAAATACAAAAGTTGGTATACCCAATATTTACTGTGACAATTTGATACTGTTTTAAGCTTTTCATTATTCTCTGTCTTAAAATAAAAAAACAAAAAAAACTACATATTGTAGTAGAAACATACATACTGGTATTTGTATTATTTGTTTTACACATACATATCTAATAATATGTTTTGATCAATGATAAATCGATGTTAGTTAAACTAATAGATCTATGCTTTGATATGACTTGCAACTATTGGAGCCAAAATTTACAATCACTTTAGCTTAAGTCACTATAACGGTAGTATACCATACTTTTATGCAAGCAATTTAGAAATCAGGGATTATTATTTTATTGAGTCAGCCTAAATCCTAATGATATGGGTTTAAAAAAATGATGTAACATGTTATAAATATATTGAAGATGCAACAAGATTATAATGATAAATGTATATAAAAATTAAAAATCAATAATAATGATTAAATATTTAATTATTTCATTACTGTATGAAGGGATTTTTAGTCATATTGTGTCGTTGAAATATACCAATAATGCTAAACAGTGTATTATTTGAATTTGAATTTAGACATCAAATTTGGGATGGAGATATTTTTTGTCATTTTCTAAAACAAAACTGTACATTTTATGTTCTTAAAGTATTTGTGTAACATTATGTCTATACTTTCAGTGTGATTAGCACTTTCCATATTTTTTTAATTACATGTGATGGCCTGTTTTAGCATTTTGCTGCATTTATAAACTGTATAACTGTTCATGAAAACATGTACATGGTTTCATTTTTTGAGGATTTAAACATCCAGTTTTTATGTAAATTAATTTGTATATGCTAGTGTTTATTTTACTTATAATTTGGCTAAATTAATAAATACAATAGGTAAAACAGCATATTACTAGCATACATTGTGGAAATGATTATTCGAAGATTGGTGTCTTAAAACAACTTCACATAGTGTGGTTAATTTAACGTTATATTGAACGTTATATGTTGAAGTTATACCAATACAACCTGTGTTATATCTACCACAAGTTTACAATATTAGGCCCAATGCTCATAAATACCTGAAAGCATTGGTATGCCCACAACACTGTTTATAATGCACATTAAATGTTCACTTAATGCACATGTGTATTTTTCAGTACTTTTTCTGTATTTTTTTACAAAAATGTATTACCGGTAATGACTTTGAAAATATACCGGTTTATCAGGTTATTTAATAAAATACTTTAGTGATACAGAAATGTACTTTTAATAACTTTTTTTTAAACAAAAATAATTTACTTTAAAATACATTTTCTATTGAAATATCACACTTAATTGACATTATCCCCAACAATATTGGACATAATTTGTTCTTATATGCTTTTTTCATTACACTATATTATTTTTATGAATCTTGTGCTCTGCTTAGAAAAAACTCTCGCACTTCTGTTTTGTAGTATGAAATTTAAGGTACACTTCTATTGAAAGATCAAGTGCAAAATAGCAAGTTGCTGCACCCTGCTCCTTTTTAATTCCACCTTGCTATCCTTTTCGTCAACACCAAAATGTGTTTATATGTGACTTGGTGGTAGTTATTACTAAAATGTATACGGCCAACGGCAATTTTGCAGATTTGCCAATTAATTAACTCGGAACTGTGATCCTAGTTTTTACCCTTATTTAATTTAATTCCCGATCTGATTTACTCTTCGGCAAATCTTAGTTTGATAAATTAATCGACTGACTATACTCAATTTGTGGTAAATTAATTTTATGATTTATCTCTATTCCAAAGTGTAACGTGATTGTTTCATGAATTCAGATAGAAGATCAGTTTAAATTGTAAAAAAAATGTCCTAGAAAAAATGGCAGTAAAAATCACATTATGTGACTCGATTGAATAATGATAATGAGATGATATGATATTTTGGCATTTCTTATAGATCATGTGACAAATAATTGTATAATAATTTAGTATAATGCTTGTGTGGTTTCATATTACAATTAAAGGCCTATAATTAACCAAAACAATCTGAATTTCATGTTTGTTTGTTTTTCAAGACTTTTTGGTCTTGGAAGGTTTAAATGCAACATAGTTACTGTAATTAAACGAAGCTAGTTGAATGCACACGCAGACACCATGTTTTTCGCACAGGACAGTAGCAAAATAGTAGTTACACGTGTTCTTGTAGTAAATAAAACACTAGGTAAATATCGCAGATTCATCAATTATTATATTTATTGATTATACAAAAGGTTGTGCTGGCATATTTGATATGGTGTATAAGCTATCAAAAGATCCCAGTTTGATGCCCACTGGCACTGAAAGAGTTCTCGAGGCCTCTGAAGGCACCTATAATTGGTTCTACCCATGAAGTAGCCTAGAGTTTCTCAAATTACCTAAGACGTTCGGGGCAATCTAGCTAAAATAAAGTGGTTTAAATTAAAAATTATTTGTGATATTTAATGATTAACATGTCATTGAAATTAACATCCAGAACTATTATTTATTTTACCTGTATACCATTCCAATCTTGAGCGAATGAACTATTTCAATAGCACCGTACCAATGAAACACTTGTATTATGCATAGTGCAGTGTTCCACAGCGATGATGATGATGATAATTCAGCATGATGATTAGATATTTCTTAATTCCATTTCCACTCAAAAATCCACTTCCAGTTTAATGCCATCGAACAATGTTAAAAATGACACTATTCTACTGTCGAACGGTACCACATATAAGTAAAGTTCTATACTTTGCGTTATGTACATCTTATCCCACTGTAATTATCGAGCTTCCTATTAATTAAAACATTTTCTACGTCATTTGCCGATTGGAATTTCAATGCCCATGGGCGCGGCCATATTGGAAGTAGTTCATTCAAAATGGCGACCATTGCAACAGAGGCAGAATTATACAATAATTCGTCTGCTGATCCAGAGTGAAAACTGCAGTAGGATGAAACCTCCATAAAGGCTACGTTATACTTAATAATCAAGTCATGTAGGGATGCACTCGAAGGCATGTTTTATACTTTAGACGGTTGTTCTGGTTTTATCTTTTGGAGATATTGATGCATTTATGTAAAGTGTCGTCCCATATTTGCCTGTGAAGTCCGCACAAGCTAATCTGGGAGGCCAATTTCCGCCTAAACTGGATGTTTGCTAAAAAGAGACTTCCTTTAAACGAAATATATCTTAAAGGCGGAAAGTGTTATCCCTTATTAGCCTTTACGGACTGCATATGCTAATCTGAGACGACACTTAATGCACATGCAGTAAGCCCCTTTTTCTCAGAGCGAGGCCTTTTTTTGTACACAGGTCAATGATGTTAAAATTCCTGGAGCAAAGGACCAGCCTGATTGTGGACATATACGCATATTCAGGCGTCTGTTACACAGCTGCTTAAAAGGTTTTATTTTTCTTTTATCTAGTTTTTTTCAGCTTCAAAGCATACATTTGAGCCGCATTCTGCGAAAAGTGGGCTAAATGAATGTGTATAAAATGTCACCCAAGATTAGCCTTTCCGCACAGGCTAATCAGGGACGACACTTCCCGCCTAAACTGGATTTTCGTTAAGAAGAAACTTCTTGTAAACGGAAAATTCCATAAAAGGAGAAACTGCCGTCCCTGATTAGCCTGCAGACTGTACGTGCTAACCCCGATTTTCAAAGTTTTCACAAAATACATTAATTTAACAAGTAACACATAGGGCGAGTCATTTTAACCTCAGAGGGATAATTTTAACAAAGCTGTTAGAAGACCACTATACGATGTTAAACAAAAAATAAATACCTGCCCTAATGTTTTCAGAGACAAATATTTAAAACTTTTTTAATATGTAAGTTTATATAAATTTCTTCATCCTTTGGCGTGGCGAATTTTTACCCAAGGGACATAATATATAAAATACAAAAACTGGGTAGAGGACCACAATACAAATATACATGCCAAAAACCAAACCTCTTGGCCCTGCGGCTTCAGAGAAGACATTTTTAAAGTGTTTGGTCCATACATATAAGGAATGCAAGTAGCCTTCAGGGTGGGCCAATTTTCACCCCAGGGGATTATTTAAAAAAAACGTTGTAAAACTTAAAACGAACCGAACGAACAACAAGAATGACTTCTTAATACTCCATCCCTAAACAATTTCACCTTGAGTCGTATTTTGTAACTGACAGAAGCAATTTCGAATTCAGTTCAAATCTCATGAGTACAATCGTTGTGATAGAGTTTCATGATGATTTCGCAAAACATTTGACTTATAGGTTGTAATTCTAGAATGATCAGAAACTTTTCATTTTATTTGGCATAGCAACCTAGTTTTTGAAGGCAGTTCTGTAATATACCCAATTGTCATTTAGACCAATCTTCTGACAAAGTTTCGTGAATATTGGAAATAAATTTATTCTCAAGAGTGTTAACAATGTACATTGTGACAACGAACAAGGCAGGGCCGATGATTAACAATGGGCAAAATGTCAACACAAAAGCTCACTGTCAGCAAATTGTGCTCATTTGATCAAATAAGGACTGTTGCTAGGTACATATCTGTCTAAGCTATGACAGAGCATCGTAAACAGGGTTTATTATTCAACGATTGTGTCAATAGTCTGTGGTCCTTTGCGTTGCAGGTCGTTTGGCTAAAACTGGTTAATGGAAATTCTTATTGTTTTGCTTACATACACTATACAATTGACAATACAAAATTTTTCATCATAACAATACAATACTAAGATACACAATGCATCTTCTGAAAACAAACGTTTTGACCAGACAGTGAATTGTATGGGATAAAAGAAAAATACTTATTCAAGTGCATACTCCTAATGGTGGTATTGTTCTAGTTGTGTATATGCTTCCGACATCACTTAGTTTTGAATGAACACTTCTCACTTTCAATAGACCAGCTGTCTATAATCTTCCTTGTTCAGAAGAACTTTTGTTGTCAAGCAGTGGTTTAAGTGTGCGGTAATGACTTGGTATTAAAAACTTACTTCTGAAGTTTGTAGACGGTGAATATGTTGAGGGTGAAAATTAAATTATTACAATTTTAATGTGACACACATTCAATTACACGTTATTATAGTCTAGGTCAGGGGATTAATAATTGATTTATAACATTGTCTCGTGGTCCTCTATTAATTATTCCCCTGGGGTCAAACTGACCACGACCCAGGGGGCCGTTTCAATAAACATCGTAGTGCACATGTACGAAACGATACATTTTTCGAAGACGCATAATTGCTGAAGTCCATATCATATAATTATAAAGTTTCAGATCTTAATTAATTACATTGGCATCTCTAGCGCCGTATATAATTGAAGAGCATGGCGAGATAGGTCCTCTACTTCTTAAGATTACAAAATTCTCTCGTAAGTTAAAATTGTCGTACGATCGTTTATGAAACGGCCCCCAGGAGTCACATGATTTATATGGACTTGTACAGTAAAATGACTTTAAAATTCTCTCTCGAATAACACAAACCAATAGGTGTAATATTTGAAATATAATATCGTCTGGTGGTCTTCTGTCAAGTTTTATGTAACTGCCCCAAGGCTTAATGTTCAAATCATAGAGCTGGATAGAGGGATGAACTGACTACCTTTTGTGTGGCAACTTGCAATTGGGAATTTAAGGCAGGCGTCTTTGTAAAATATATACGTGTTGGAGACTGGGAATGAGACCGATTTTTTGTCCAAAATTTGATTTAAAAACCTCACTGTATTCCAATTACGAATATCAGATACAACAGTTACACGCTTGACATTTAAGATGTCCTAGGGTGCCTTTGTGAATGCTTTTCTGTTGTTGATATTGAGGTGTTTTTTTTTGGGGGGGGGGAATAAATCATATTTGACATGAGAACTTTTTGGCCCTTTACCAGACTTTGTTTAAAAGTGGGAAGATCACTGTCAATTGCAACTTATCGTCAAAGGTTTCGTTAATGTACACTTTTCTTTGTGTATTTTCAAACTTTAATAATAAAAAATATATATATATATATATATATAATTATATATATCAGTGTATATCATACAGGTATTCTTGATGTTGTTTCCATGGTAAGGTTTCAGCCTCATTTCAGAGGTTTACATTTAATAAAATCAAACATCTATTATCATGATATTTTTTTAACTAATTAACAATTGGTTAATTAAACTAAAACATATCATGATAATGATGGTATCTGCAACTTTTGCTCTTTGTTGTTTCTTGTTCACGAAGAGTACACGTAGACAATATACATGTACAACAATTATAATGTAACATCCACTCAAAAATGCATTGATTAATATGTTAGGCACATTTTGTTTCAGTTAAAGTAGTTTTACTTGAGGTTAAACGGGGTGTGATGCATGTGCGTAAAGTGTCGTCCAAGATTAGCCTGTGCAGTCCGCACAGGCTAATCAGGGACGACACTTTCCGTCTTTCATTAAACGAAAACAACATAAAAGCCGAAAGTTTCGTCCCCTATTATCCGGTGCAGGGACGATACTTTGCAGGACAATACTTTATGCACATGCATTATCCCGTTTTCCCACAGCGTGGATCATTTATTTGATGTTCATACTCAATTCTCTGTTTCACCAGATAATAGATGCAGACAAGTCAATTGAAAACTTACAGGCAGAATTGTTGGATATTTGTAAAGAGACAATTAAAAGGAGCTGTAGTCAACCCATATATATACTGTAGACGGACTTAACATACTTACACTCAAATTAAACTATATAATGTACTTTATTCAATACAAAGTGATTATATATTGAAAATTATGATTGAACTAATTCCCTATATCTTTCTCACTCGAATGATTAGGGACTACTTTTTTAGATTTAAATTAATGTGAAATATAGTTGTCATGCAGTCATGTCACTTGGATCGGGTCATCTTGATACACACATAGTTAATTAAAACAAGTTCAGAGTATCTTTTAATCTGATTCTGTACTCGTTGTTTTATTGACCCTTTTCACATTTCTGCTATAAAATTATGTTGGCTTCCTTAATAAAACACATGGTGTGGCATTAAAATGTTCAGTGTATAAATGATTAATACACTACAATTTGTTTAATTTGTCGTTTTACAATCCGCAATTGAAATAACTTATTTTGATATTTCAATATGTTTCCGACTCTGTGTTTATATTATATAGTTTAACAATAACAACATAGCCATTCCAATAACGTAAATATCATTTTAGATCATAAGTGTATTATTGCAAAAGTAAATCGATTGAGACTTATTTCAATGAAGTTTAAATTATTGGGTTACTTAAGAAATTAGAAGAGAACTTAGGTAATATGAAACATATATGTTTTGGCAATGACAATGACCTTTATAACCTTTATATCATTGTCCATCAAATTGCATGTGATACAAACATATTAGTGTTGATGTTTTTTATCAGATATGTAAATGCTACATATCTTGCATAATAGTTCCACATAGTATGTGTTATTAATTTTAGTGTATCCTAGTGCATGTAAAGTAGTAAATGCTAATTAGGTTGTGCAAGTGTATTAATGAATTATTGAATACAAACAATGCTATCTTCTAAAAAACATTTTTATATTCACTTTCAGATTGTTGAAGTAAATAAACCAGTACTTAAAATGTGTTCTTGGCTGTTATTTTATTTAGTTACATGAAAACAACAGCAATTATAAACAATGTTTATGAAACTTTTGTGTTAAATATAAATAGCTAACGTATACTGACTAGATTTTTTTACTTGGTTTTGTTTTTGCTTAAATGTGGTAGCATTCAGTAAACATGTTAATGTCACAAACTGGGATCATATACACCATCCGCATCAATTATCTTTGTTACCTAAGTGCATTGAAAGGCGTGAAACTTTTAAGTGTAGTGGAACGGAGTTTTTTTTATATATGCTGATGATGTTCTACATTGTCTTGGGTCTAAATCCAAGATGGCCGCCAACATGGACCGACCAAGTACCCAGAAAATACCGTGTGTGTGTTTTTTTACAAATGACACAAACAACATATATATTCAATGATTTTGGTAAGCTGTTAAAATTAAGCTATTGAGAACATATTATTCTTATTAAACAAATAAGATTTTGGGTGAAATATTATACATGTAATGAAAAAAAGTTGTATGTATATATCAAAAATAGGTAGAAAAAAACGTGTTTTTTTGTGCTCATGACATGTTTCAATTTGTACCTGAAAAGCAGTTTATGTACAATTATCATCCTAACTACACTTATACACAATTATGGGACCAAGGAATATAATAATATAATAGTTCATGTGAATATGATCAATAATTGTGATATATAAAGCAAGAAAAGTAGGTGAGGTAAATGACAAATATGAAGAAAAAATGCTTTCTGTGCATGTTGATATATTTTGAGTTATACTAGCCTTTTCAACTTGTTATATGTGTGTTCAAAGATTGTTTTTGATACTTACAAGTGCATTAACATTGTTTTTTTAAATATAAAATAAATTTAATTTACTGATTATAGTAACAAAGAAAAAAATATCATTTATCAACAAATGGCAGTACAATTTATCTCATTGAGCTCTAGCAGAAACCGGTACTCACGGTGCATGATTTGAAGTTTTATTTAAATAGCTGATAATGTTCTTCATTGTATTGGGAAGAAGACAATGTTTAATTGATCGTAGTGATCTGTTTTTATTTATTATTCCTCGTTGAAGCCGTGCTACGAATTTGAAAAAAAAAATGAAGATTTGTTTAAAATCGAACAAACCTTGATAAGTTATTGAGAATTTATATTAAATAGATTTTAAGTGCAATATTCTATTCTGACGTTTTTTTTCCTTTATTCGGATGTTTGCAATATTAGTTCAGTCATATCATATCACGGCGATCAGTTAACAAACACACATTTTCCTGGGCAAGCATCGTCAAACTTAGCTTATGACCCACTTATGACAGTAACGTAAGGCTGTCATTCTTTAAATGGAATGATCTTAAAAACAAATTCACGACTTGTCCCCACATAAGCTATGTGGAAGGTTGTAAAATGTATTAGAATTACTTTTGTAATATTAAAACATATTTATCCCACTTTTACAGCGAAATCTGTTGATTAAAGCCCCGTTGATTAAATTTCTGCTATAAACCACGGCACGAAATGACGTCATAAACTGCCGAATCGGGACTACTTTTTTCTCACGCACCTTGTCACCTTTATTTGCCAAGTGCATCAATAATAAAAACAATCTGAACTGTTTGTCAATTTAAATGACCTTAAAACAAATAAAAGTAGTAAAAAACGTGTTTGTTGTCATTTATTGTCATTAAACCTCTAGTATTATGTAAGGGGGCAGGGGATATATTTTTGCCCAAATTTCGAGTTCCGAAAGGCCGCAAACAGTCAAATCCATTTCATCAAAACAGAAAGTGACACGAGAAAGCCTTTTTGTGTCAGTGTCCTACCATAGGCAACATGCATTGAAAATACAACCAAAGACAAGGCTGGCTTCTTCACTTATGAAACTATGGCCCTTGATCTTTCCCCACACCCACCTCCTTTTTAATGAAAAATTGAGAAATTTGACCCATTTCATGGCATGCACAGTACATTCAAACAGAATGCAATCCTAGTTTTGGCTAGATTACTCATTAATTTCATCCCTGTGCTGTGTTTATTCACCTAGANATATTGATGTAATACAACTTTTAGATTGTCAATTCAATATGAATAAAATTGTAATTAATAACGCACAACTCTTTGTCACAGAACGATATTCTGATTTAAAAAAATGATTATTTGATCAGCGGTTATTTTGGAACGCGGAGTAATACACTGACCTTGGTTACACTACGGTCATTATCAAAGTACGAAAAACACTCATGAAAACTAATTTTGTTTAAATAAAAATGTTTACTGAATAAAAAGTGGGATAAATAAAATAAAAGTTTAGTGTTGATTATAGATCGGGTTAATCATGCTCGGCACGAAAACGAAAACGCCAAGGCTCGTGCTTTTTGTTTTCTAAGCCTCGCATGATAAACCTGATCTATAATCAACACTAACCTATTATTCTCTATTTAATAAGGTTTTGTTATTTAAATCGCATGTTTAAAGATCAAACAATGTTTAAAGTCTTTTATGTATAAACAACACAATATGAGGATGGGATAATACTTTCTCATACATGTGTATTATATACTGTATAACATACATATATTTGTTAAGAATTTGCATTTAGAATTTTAGATAGGACGGTGCACATTACGTTTCTGTTAACTGTGAATTTACTCTTAATGACACAGATATTTTAGTTTCTATTGTTATTAAAAGTTAGAGGTAGTTTAAGTTTTTTTCCGCCCTACAATTTGAAATATCATCGTCGGTATTTACTTGTTTTCGTGTGAAATTCGTCCATTTTGCATATATCTGTTAACAACATTAGGTTAAAATAACGTTTGGTTAAAGTTTCTGACAAATACACATATGCAGATATTCGAATAGCGTTTTAAGTATTCGAAATGTTATCCTTCAATCGCAATTAAAATATTTAACTAGTTTTGCCATCCATAGTTTCTGTATTTGCCATTCATATCTGATAATTGTCTCGTTAAATCCGTCTATTTTGCATTTTCAGTTTAATTTCTTGTTTCCTCGTGTTGACTGTGTGTTTCTGTTAGCAATTATGTATAATCCGTCCCCTTTAAAGATAAGACAGTCTTCTTGAAATTGATGAAATTTCTTATTATTTTTCCAGACGCTAGTGATACATTATAAAAGTACGATTTTATTTAATTCATGTTTATTGAGTTTTTAGTACATCAATTCATTATTCTGTTTCGTTTGTATGTATAGTACACTTAACCAAATACAATTGGAAAAAAAACACGGTCAAAAAGCGTACACTTTACAAAATAAAATTGGGAAAAAAACACAGTCAAATAGCGTACATATATTTATATTTTGCACTTTTTTTAATGTACTAAATACATGGCGTACATGCCAACGTGTGACCGTGGTGAATTAATTGTATTATGCAATAATGTGCTTAACTGGCTTGTTGTTGTATTATATATTTAAGCATTTCATTTTCAGCTATGCATCGTTATAAAAGTTAGCTCAGCAAGAGCCTTTACTCTTCATTTTTTATGTCATGTTTTGCATTAGTTAGAGCAAAGTGTCAGATATAGCTTTGTTTTTCGGCATATGTGTACATATTTTTATACAGTTAACTTTACTTGTGCAATAAGATTGTTTTCATCGAATCTCCGCTAAAGTGGTGTAACATATTGTGAAACAACATTTTTTAATTTCTATTTTTATATGTATTGACGCATATGTTTGCTAGAGAGAAAAAATAAATTTTGAAATTCGAGAATACGTCTTTGTTTATTTGAATACTCCGTTTTACAATTTAAGTAGCCAGGTCAAGTAGAAGATAGAGATTGTTGACACTCTATGTACCACAATTGTAGACCAATCGTAACACTTAATATGAAACTATGGCCTTAACGATGCCCTATGCATGCCCGACACTTTATGACTGGACAAAATCTAATGAATAATACAAGACAATCACCAGTAATGTTGGCGAATTATTATTCTGTTCAAAAATAACAAAGTGAAACTTCAACTGCACAAGCAGAAGTAAAACCTTATTATAGCACATGGTCTGTAATTAAAGTCCAATTACAAATGTACCAGACAAGACACAAACACACAACAAACACACAATTAATCAAATTTGAGTCACCATCTTGGAACGGTGAATGCAAAGCCATAGCGTTATAACCCGGTTTTAAGGAGATCCAAACCTCACACTTGGCCCAGAGTTATCCACAAAATTGTAATTGTACATAACATTACCAGAATAGCATTTCAATTCATGTAATAAGTGATGAAAGACAATACATTTCAACTTAATTAACATTTACCTACTCAATTGTTTGATGCAAACCAGATCAACATAATTGTATTTTTGAGACACGATGAAATGTAACTTTAACAACTTTCGGCTAAATCTCGTCTTTGATCAAAAAGCTTAATAGAAATGACATCATATAGTTAAATAAACTAAGTAAAGTTAAATATTAAGATAATCGTCAATCAATATAAGGAAGAAGCCGCATTAATGATTCAATTATATAAAGCCTATAAAACAAAAGTGCCCAGGCAGGTAACACGTTGTTTCAAGAACCATTTATACTTTCTCGGCAACACTTCTCAAGTTAACAAATGTTCGACATTTATCCAATTGTTTTCTTACATAGAATGACTTGGTAATGAGTTGGCAGAAGAAATAGTTTTCGCGAAAGAAGATCAAAACCACACCTAATGATAATCAAACCATTGCTCCAGTCCATCTCCTTGAGTTAGCTCTAAACAAACTTTTGAGTACCACTAAAAACAATCAAATAATATTCACTAAATTGATGACTTTATGCTATGATCTGTCGCCCACAAGAACCAATGGTTATTAAATAAGTCGATAGGTATGACTTTTGTAAATATATATGTAGTAGAGGTTCAATATTCTAACCTTTTTAAGCAGAATAATTCACTGCTACATAAGTTGTGTTTGAATGGATACAATTATATTTACCTCGCTCATAAGAAAGTGCATGCAAACATTCTCCCGCTCGATCCTTTTAGCAATAACCAACATGTCAACGCTAGGTGTGCTCTGGTAACATAGATATAACAAGATACAAAATGCTCTTATTTATTGTTTGTGGTACAATATATTCAACACATGTTAATGTACCAATTGAGTGTTCGTCTGTCGTATGAATAGATATCATTGCGGGAAATTACAATGGAATATATTGTGCCACAAAAAAATAAAATAGAGCATTTTTAATCTTGTTAAATCTATGTTACCAGACCAAATTGTGGCTATTGCTAAAAGGAACACTGATTGTTTATGTGTTAACTTTATTTTACGAAATAGTTTACGAAATTTTCGTTGATTTTGAGCGTTATAGGGGCTTTAATGTATTAATGTACAACATCTTTTAAAATATACTGCTGACTACATATACAATTCAGACACGTTCACAGTTACATATAGTGTGTAAGAAATACATTCCATATATATTTATATTTTATTCCGAGAAACATGTCGTGAGGTTGTTCAATACCCGTTATTTATATGTTGATTTTATGTTCTAGTGCTTTACTATTACTATTGATTAGTCATTGTTACTGTCGTAATTGCATGATAAATTGAAAAAAAAGTTTACAATCTATTGACATGTCACGTTTAATCACAATATAGCGGTATCGATTTTCCAATCGCTCAGTGTATTCAATGTGCAACTTAAAATATTTAAGTTAAGATACGCGTTTAAATTTATGAACCTAAAAACATTATCTTGCAGTAAACTTGTCTTTGCAAGTAAGCAGATATCAAAGATATCAATAAATTTCAAAATAACGAAGCACGATAGTCGAAAAGCATACACGACAAACTGGACTTGAATTGATTTCAGGTACGTTTTATGTCTTCGTGAAGTATTATTATTATAATTAGTGTTATTGTAATAAGTGATGTTTGTTATTATTATAATAACAATTCAAATATGTTGGTATCTTCATTTTTAACAATGACGTTTTGTAGACAATTTGCAAGGTAAATAATTGTGTAAAATTGAAACAATCTTGGTAGTAATTTAAGGTAATAATAAATTTCAACAAATGCGAATGTATTATGTACATTCTATACCAACTGAATATTAAAACATTACAAAATACGATATGTGTATAATGCTGATGCATGTCGTAGCACAAGCCATTTGAAAAATATTAAAACGGGTAAACCTGTGGCAAAAGCGTGCCATAAACTTATACCCGGTCATTCAATATACGCATACCGGCATTAGTATTCCCATAACCAATAAATAGAATTCAAATCAATAAAGTCGTGAATTGAGAGTAAATTACACACTAAACGATTTTGAAAATTGAGATCTTAAGGTTGATATCAAAGCAAGTGTCAGGTGGGAAAAAAAACTACTCGCTTTTAACTTTAACTCCTTTAACACAAGCAACGCGTATGCTTGAAAGTACAAAAAAGGATTTAATGTTCGGACTAGTTCTAGTAATTTATGAAACATATAGTCAACTGTACTTCAATATTTCAGTTTTAGAAAAAGATATTTTCATTTTTTCATCAAGTATATTATTCACATAAATATTACGTTAAGGAAAGACATACACACGTTATCAGCACTTGGCAATATTTTTAATATTTCGAATATCGTTAATAATCAATATAATCGTCTCTTTTTTTAAGTAAATGACCCAAGTTTACTCTTACAATGTGTTTGCAACTGCCTTAAGTATGATATGTTTACATGGACATCAGCAAATGTACTAGTATTTGTGATTTGTTGTTCTATGGAGTACAATTAACTGCGTTTATTACAAAGAATAATAGCAACACTTTGGTCACAGCATATCACCGTTTCTAGGAGAAATAAGTACAATCAGAAATTGATTTTGTAGAATTATTGTTACATTTACAAAGCCAGTCACTGTGATCATAGTTGACCTGAGAGGCGCAGACCGTCAGGTAGTTTACCTCGAGATCCTAGGATGGGTCTATTTGACAGCACGGTACCTTTCAAAGACCAGGTGTACAAAGACTTGAAGAACAAAGCGATCAAGGTCGGAGCCCTTTTTAAGGACACCGAGTGGTTCGTCCATATACTTCAGTAAACCAACGCCTACGGATTTCGTATGGAAACGACCAGGGGTGCGTGGCTGTTTTACCCAACACATTACTTACACTCAATCTCAATACTTATTGTTTTTAATAAAATTTAATTCGTCCGTCCCTAATGCTACCCAGAAAACATCGGGGTTGTAGCACTTGCATCTCACCTTTCAGATTTGGGTTACGGACTATGCCGATCTGTCGCAACTCACCAGCTTTTTAAAGTTGTTATATGCCAATGATTTGTTTTCAGAGTAAATTAATGTCATTATGTGGTCACCCAGTATTGAACAAATCCCTTGAATTGTATTTTTTAAAGTTGTATATTGACCAAGGATTCATGTTTAGAGCATATTAATTTCATTATGCGGCCTCCCAGTTATGAAACAAATCCCTAGAATTGATAATGAACAAGAGTGATACCAAATTGTCTAATGCAGTGCACAATAACTTCCGATATATATATATTATATAATGACAGGAGTTAGTATCGAATCCGAAGTTTTTCGTGGATGGTGTGAGTTCTGATGATTTTGCTCAGGGTTCTATCGGCAACTGCTGGTTCGTGGCCGCGTGCGCATGTCTAACCGAGGAACCCAAACTGTGGAAGAAGGTATGAAATTGTGCATTTAAAGTGGGGAAATGGTTCAAAATTGCATAAAAATAAAATCCCTTATACTTTTCTCACTGTTTTATTTATTAAGATAATTTGGAATATTTACATTGTGTTATTCATTTTTTCAACGGACCAGTCCTAAACTAGTATTTTTTTTCCGACTCAAGCTACGGCCGATTATGCGTAGATGTTTTCAAGCCTAGGTCAGCAACGTTTTTGAGAGAGATCAACTGCTTATTAATAGTGTAAGCTGAACCATTTCCCGACTTGAGTGATACACATTTTTCAAATAATGTTATATCACAAATATATTTTATTTACGTATGTTTAAAGACCGTTGGAAATACACAGTTTGTGTAGAACAACGTTATTGATTGCCTGGATCAGGAGAATCTGAAGAGTTTCTATATCTCTTGATATAATAATTGATGAAGACAATGTTTTGTGTCATACCTTTCTAAGCTAGTGCCAGACTATAACGAACAGGAGTGGAACGAAAAAAACAGGTATGCGGGAATATTCCACTTCAAGACAACTTATTTTCGTGCATTCGAAAACGCGTAACGAATTCTGGTCCGCTCTCTTGGAAAAGGCCTATGCAAAGTATTAATATTTTTTTCTTTTATTCCTTTTTTGTTTCTTCTAATTGTTTTATTCTTCAAATAATTGTCTTTTGTCTATACCATATTAATGTCAACTCATTCATTCGTATACATAACTATGTCATGTTATAATACGTAACATAAACTGTGTAAGGTAAGAACCCCATAGACCCGTATCATACATATTGAAGGGACAATAAAAGTATAAGACAAAAACGTATTACTGTGTTGTAAATGCTTTTATAACATACAAGTTAGGTTCAAGATTTTACACGGACCTTAAAGCTTGCTTGTTGCACTATATATTATATACATGCGTAAAATATAGTTCAACGGTTAAGAAAGAATATAATTTACTTATAATTTTCCGATAAATGCTTAGTTATTATATAGCCAATTATAAGGCTACATCAATACTATATAGTTCAAAAGGTTAGTAAGAGATGTATTTACGGATAATTATGTGACAGTTTCTTAGTGATACAATTGTCAACAAGGCTTAGAAATTATAACTGTCAATGTAGACAATAACATTTGAGAACACAAATTTGAATATGCTCAACAGTACAGTAAAAGTAGTTTAACATTAGAGTCACAACCTGATAAAGATCAATGCAAAGCATACAATCAGGACGCAAGCTTATAATGATTCCAGACTGTCTGGAAGTTATGAAGCCTTAGATGGAGGTCACGAGAAAGATGCCCTGGTGGATATGACCGGTGGTGTTGGAGAATCTCTAAAACTGGCCGACTACAGCAAGCCAGAGCAGCGAAAAGAATTGTTCCACATCCTCCGAACTTCCAAGGAGAAACGAGCTTTAATGAGCGCTTTAATAAGTGTACGCATTAAGTGGTGAATAATAAGAATGTGATGTATGTGTTAGAAAACTATTTTTTCTACAAACGTTGTCTGCTGTTTTAAATAATATGACCAACTGCCTGTGAAACGCGTTTTACTGATACTAATATAAAGGGCAAACGTGTATTTGCCCTTTAGATAAATTAAAAACTTAACATGACACTGATGTTAACGCATGAAAATTTAGAAATATCGTTGCGATGAAAATAAAAGTTTCTGAATTTAAATCGGGTTAATCAGGTAAAACGTGCCCGAACTAAACCGAGTGTGGCTATCGGATACAATGGAAGTATGTGATATATTTATATATAGGATCTGGCATGAGTTGTCATATCATACCATATTTTATTACACAAGTTCAGGAATTGTGTTAGTAAGTGAGCCTTTGGCGAGCTTACTAACGAATTTCCTGGACGATTTTAATAAAATATGGTTTGATATGACAACGAGTGTCAGATCTTTTTTTATCACATGCTTTTCAATGAGCAAATTAAATAAATATTTACGCAAACATAATGATAAATCCCGAATTTTGTTTACATTTCGTGACGTCATTTGACGTTGCAACGTCATTTCAGCAAAATAACAAAATGTGATTGGTCAATAAACGAAAACTAAGCCAATGAAAACGCTTAAAAAGTATATTACACATGTGTAATATAAAAATATATGTAATGGTTATATTACATGGGAAACAGGGTATGGCATGTGATAAATGTGGATAGAGTTAAGGAGGATTATGTCCATGTTCTCGAGCTATAAACACACTTCTAAATGAACATATATATACATTCATGTTTTTATATGCGCTCTTTATCAAGATAACATATGTACTCAATTACAAGGCGACACAGCATAAGACGGAGGAGGAGCTATCTTGCGGTCTGGTTGTAGGCCACGCCTACAGCGTCACAGCGGTACGAGAAATCAAACTGGGCAAAGGACTATTTGCCATCTTCTCTCGCGAGACGCTGGAGATGGTGCGATGTAGGAATCCGTGGGGCGGGACAGAATGGAAAGAGGCGTGGAGTGATGGGTAGGTGGAAGCACATTTAGCTTGCAGAACAAAAAATGCATTGAACTCATTTATTAATGTTACGATTTTTTGTTTATTGTCTGTTCCGGTATTGTTGTATTGTATATGACCTTAAATTAGTTTTTGAGGATACAGTTATTTGGAGGATACAGTTACTTGCCTCATTGAAAAATTATTACATGAACTTCGTGATGCAAAATGATGATAATGTATTTGTGGACGCTCTCTGTTGCTATGCGATCATCGAATATAGGTTTATTCAGTATACAATAGATATACAGTTCATAAGTACACATGTTCAAAACTATGTATAAATGTTCAAATACCTATCACTGTTTGTATAAAAAATTCAAACGTAAGGTCTTTTTCACAATGAAACTATTCATATTTATATCCAATAGTGGTAACAAAACATTTTGCAGTTTATTGTTCAGGATATACACAAAGTTTAAAGACACAATGCCCATGGACAAAATTTATATTTTGTAACACAATCAATGTCATGTTTAAAATATTCTTTGTAATCGATGTTCATTTCTACTAGATCTAAGGAATGGCACAATGTTAGCGACAGTAGAAAGAAGGAACTGGGACTGACGTTCGATGACAACGGTGAATTCTGGTGAGTAACTTTACCGGAACTAATATATGCACTGAGAGTTATTTAACATGTTTCAAAACCCTTCCATAATCGTGTCAGTCAGATAATTATATTGTGTCACATAGTGATTGATATTGTGTATTAATCGAAGTTAGTTTGGTACGCGAGATACCAAGATACTTTCTTTCGCCATTTGGCAAGTGTTATACAAATAGGCACACTTCCTTCCTTAGGTGACCGGTTTATATTTTGATTGATATAATACTTAATAACAAATTGTTTAATTGTTTATCAAGTAATATGCACAACATTGTAAAGAAATGAATTGTCAACAGCAAAAAAATAACAGATTAATTTTGTTTTTTAATGAATGAGCATTAGTTACATCCCATGTAACAGAGCTCAAAAATTGAATTACACTTTTTCCATATAAGAAAAATTAGAAATAATTAAGCATTAAATTAACTATTTTACAGGATGTCTTTCGAAGATTTCTGCCAGAACTTCACCAACATGGACATCTGCAAAAGACTTGGCGTGAGGACAAGACCATAGGTCAATGGTTAAACCCGGACAGGTGCGGAGGGTGTGCAAATCACGTTACCTTTCTCAAAAACCCTCAGGTAGTTTTCATTCATGTCTTTGTTATATTCAAATATAAATACTGTATGCTATTCCATTCTTCATTAGTTAATTTTAGCTTTCCATGGAGAAGAAAGGTATTGCTGAGCCGTTCATGGTAAGTCTATGGGCTTTTATCCCCTATGTAAAATAACAGGCCCTGTATAGGTTTAGTCTTAATATAAATGCTTAAACTTTCAGTACATATTTGACATAATCATGATGTATCCATTGAATCCATTATAGATGACTCTTGTCATTTTAGTACATATTCGGTATCGTTCAATATGAGGATTTATGTATTATATACTTTTGCTGGAACTGTCAAAAATGTTCGTTTACGTGCACTATGCGGATGTATGCACTATATTATTATACTTTTTTTGGAACTTTCAGTACAACATCGCTATGGTGTATAAAATCAAGATGATCACGCTTTATATTTTATTTATTTTTGAAAATGTCAGTACATCGTCGACATTGTTCAAGATGAGGATGAGGTAATGATATCTCTGGAGCAGAAAGACAAACGTGTGGACAAGAGCTCCGGCAACTGTACCATCGGATGCACGGTCTTAAAGGTGGTATAATCGACTTTATTCCACAGTTCAGAGGTAGTAATTTATTCTGTGGTAACCGATACCTGTAATTTCCATCGCGGGGGTGTTCAAAAAAACTTACTTATTTCGGTAAAAGTATGAGATAAATAACTTTAATTTACACAATAATTATTAGGACAAATTAGGACAATCTTATCGTTTTGAAATGTCGAGTCCGCCAGTAAATAAGTGTCCATTTCTTCGATCGAAACGCGATGCTCCGTGTGTGTCTTCAAAATGTCAAAATTAAGCTTTTTTAAACGCATTCTGGTTGACAATCACAGTATCATTAGTCTGATATTGACATACAGTAGGGTTAATAATGATTTCAGTAACAATTATTATTCAAGCAGCTACGAAAAATTAAGTTTCAATTAATTAATATTACAAATGATGGGCACGTTTATTTAAGTTGTTCATAATTTTACAAATAACCTATTCATTAACGAGTTTTGACAACCATTTAACTTGTTCTTTCAAAAGCCCATATTGATTGCTGTACTCGCTGCAGAATGATGAAGCTAAAACTGACGCAGTGACGTATACGCCAACACCATGTTGTTGATTCTAATGTCTGTGTTTGTTCTTTTCTATTAAAGACTGACTTAAACAGGAAATACAGGATACACGACTACATTGAAAAGATCCCGTCTGGGTCATTCGAACCCGCCAGAAGCGTTTTCAATCGCGTGAAGCTCTTCAGGGGACGCTACTGTATCATTCCCTCCACGTTTGACCCAAGCTTTTGCAGTGAATTTGTCCTTCGGATGTACGCAAGCAATGCATTAAACTTGGTGTAAGTTGTTATCTGATACAAAAATACAAAGGCATTGCCGAAACCACATGTACCGGGTATATTAACATATTTTTGCCATCGATAATTGTAAATAGCAACAACATCAACAAATTTCGTTACAATCTGTAACCACGTACAATTAAACTGCCACTGTGTTACGGACGATGCAAAAGCAACATCAAATAATGTGTATCTGAGCTGCGCTCTCCGAAAAAGGGGCTAAATGCATGCGTGTAAAGTGTCGTCTCAGATAATAAGGTTTAGTCCACACAGACTTATCAAGGGCGACACTTTCCGCCTAAAGTTTAGGCCCTAAACTGGATTTTCGCTTAGAACGGCTTTCTTTAAATGAAAAATACCATACAAGCGGAAAGTGTTGTCCATAATTAGTCTGTGCGGACTGCACGCACATGCATTAAGCCCCGTTTTCCCAGAGCGAAGCTCATATGTATATGTATACACTATTGACCACATTTAAGGTGATATCACTGTTTCCAGGGAGCTGAAACACGAAGAGCCTCAGCCGGGTAAGTGTCTGTGCATCACGATGATGAGATCGCAGGTGGCAGCCACACAGATCACGCTTGTGAAGGCAGAAGGACTCGAGCCCCAAGACAGAGGGAAAAGTAAGTAATTATATACATATATAGTTCAAATAACTACGCCATTAATATACCGGAAACTCGACTTCATTATCTCCCTTGATCACAGGATAACAAAACACATCAAAGTACCATAGGTTATCAAATACATGGCAATGATCAATGAAGTTTAAAACATTTATAAATTCTTAAGCCTTAGGACAGGGGGAGGTTAGATATTGTTTAAGGTCAAATTAAGTTTTTAACATTAATTCTAAAACACCAGGACAGAGTGAAAAGTAAGTGATTGTTTATAGGTTCAATGAAGTTTTACACATTGTTTAAAGTCTCAATACTAAAGACAGGGGGTAAAATAAGAAATAATGCATAGGTTTAATGCAGTTTAAAAAAAGTGTTGAAACGCAATAGATTGCGAAAAATAAGGCTGCGCATTTAAGTTTATAAAGTTTTCATTTGAATCATTAAATACATATTTGCATATAATATAAAGATACGATTTTTCTAATATGGAATTCCGTGTCTTTAAAGATAAATACATAAATATTTGTTTGTTTATTTTGAGCCACGCTATCAAATATACATGTATATAGAGTCTTCTAAGAGAGACGTTGGCAACGTTTGTATTGAAAAGATTAGCAGTTCAATTTGTCTTCAAATATGTTGAGCAACTAAGCTGACTAAGCTTATTAGTTGACAGACATTCTCTAAAATAACGTTGACAGTGTTAGTGGGATTTTAAATTTATATACACATCTATGGTTATAGTCCACAAATTGAACATTTTTGTCAGGTAGTGCAAACTACAATTAAAACATAAACTTAAGAAAAGTGTACAATACAACCACATGTCAATTTTATTGACCACAGCTGCTGACCCATACTGCATCGTCAAATATGAAGGCCGCGCTATAGAAACTCACTACAAAGAGATAACAGTGAATCCAAATTGGAATGAAAGAGTGACGTTGTACAGAACAAATCCATACAAAGACATCACTATTGAGGTGAGTAACTATGGATTCATTTGAATTCATTCTATGAAAATCATGAAATACATTGGATTTAACAACTTTATTCACATTTGAAGAAAGAAACTTGTTTACCAATATACCGAAAATAAATTTGCGGAATACTGTATTACAGTCCTATTCGTCTTAAGACGTGTATGCATATTGTTTTGTATATAATGACGTATCTAAAAGCCCCATAACTACTCAAAAACAACGAAAATGTCGTACAATATTTCGTAAAATAAAGTTAAATAATTACAAATCAGTGTTCCTTATGGCAATTGCCGAAATTTCAACGCCAGATGTGGTCTGGTAACATAGATGTTTGTAGAAACAAACTGCTCGTTTTTTTTGTTTGTTTTTTTTGTTTGTTTTTTTTTTTTGCATGCATATTTAATTCCATTTTAATTTCCGCAACGATATCTTTTCATACGACACATGAACACTAACATTTTACCATTTTAGTTTGTGTGTGTCGTATGAATAGATATATTGGCGGGAAATTAAAATGGAATTAATTGTGTCACCTATAAATAAAAACGAGCATTTTGTATCTACAAAAATCTATGTTACCAGGGCACATCTTACGTTGAAATTTTGGCTATTGCTTTAAGGAACACTGATCTTTCATATGTTAACTTTATTTTATAAAAAAAAATTATGAAATATATTTCGAAATCGTCGTTGATTTTTGAGCATTATAGAGGCTTTAAGAATTGATAAGTAGTGACGTTAAAGTATCATCATGTGCGCGCGGACATTCTAGAACAATTAAGGCATTGTTGCACAAAGTCGTTCGGATTAATTATCAGAATTTAATTAGGTGTTAAGAGAATGTCAAGTCATTTATAATATATGTGNAAAAATCAATTCGGCTTTCGCGTACTCTAAGTTATTGTATTCTATTGTACATGTACGATACCGTTGCCGCCCAAATGACACAAAAGTGAAGTGGTCTTTGATAATGACCTTTTCACGCGGCATAATATGTTGCAAATTGATATAAGAAAGAGACGGCATTGGATGATATGGCTCTCCAATCCAACGGATTTGTTGACAAGACTGTAAGTGTGTTGATAAGTGGTGCTCACGGCCTGTGGCAGCCCGTTCAAACATCTCCAGAACATATCATCACGCCTACTAAAATGTCGTTTAGGTTTATTGTAATCCCAAGATAGTTTGGATCTTTACCTTAATTACAATAACTCGCCATCCGAACTTGCTTAGACAAAGAGGAGAATTATATACTTACGTTTAATTTTTAAATAGGTATATTATAATTTTAACAAATCGACTTATTGACCCTTTCGAAGTTTCTTACACAAGTGTTTTGATAAATTTTGACAAATTCTAAATGCTCATAAAATTATTGTATGACCATGATTATCAAAAATGAATTGCTTACACGATTGAATAAAATTGTTTGGACAACATCATATTAATAGAGAGTTTAGAGAGTTTATTTCAACAAACATCAGGCTTTAAGCCCATGAGTCAATGACGTACAGAATTTTGAACAGAGCCAAGATCAAAATCTTTTCAGAAAGTTGTAAAAATACAACAAATTTGTTAACACTTTATCGTATTTTGTATGTTTAGAAAAAAAAACGTTTTAGTATATTAAGTAGATAAATAAATAAAAATACATGGAGAGAAACTATTGATAGTATAAGTCAGCTCTCAAGTTAAAGGCTTTAATATTAAAGCGATGTTTGGTATTCTAAGATGGCGGAAAATCTCATTACGCAAAACATGACTTAGACATCTTAATTAAAGATACAAAAACAAATGCCATCTACTGCTTTGAATAAAATTAATTGTTTCTCCAGCAAGCAATAAATAAATAACATAAGTTGCTTTATTTTCCGCAGTGATATTTTTTGGTGATCACCACAAAAGAACGTGGCAGCACGTGTAGGGCTTTTATTCAAATGATCCTTTGCGCGATAGACACGCATATTAACTGTTGTGATGTATATAGAAAGGACATTTTCTGAATTAGTTATACGTTAATTTATAATTTAACATATTTCAGCTAAATCATAATCGTATTTAATCATCACATGTAAACATATTTGCAGACAATATAACATATACTTCTTTGATTCATCTGGGGTTGATAATAATCTTACAGTAGTATGCAGCATGTATAATATTGTTTGAACTCCCCGTGTTTCGGACACTATTTAATTATGGCCTTTAAAATTCCGGCGTCAGTCATACAATAGGAAATTATATGTATGATAGCGGTATGTTTATTTGTTCAAAACGACTTGTACCAATATGAATTAATATAGCGATGCACGCGTCTTTTTCTAGTACCCTACAATTACTAATTATTAAGTTGAAATGTGTGTAATGAAACAAAATCCTTTAGGGTAACTGTTCTGATATTTATATCCCTCTAAAATGACATGTTTAATGCATGTTTAGCTGTGTTTTTTTCTAAAGCACTGAAAAAAGAAAATTGAAGTTGTAAATATAGAGACGATACATTAACTCGCTATTTATAAACCACCAAGGTTCGTGCACGTGACTATCTTGCACGGAATCACTTTCAACGAGATTCATGGCACGTGCTGACACGTGTTTTTGCGAGTAGACATGCCAAATTAACGGTTATGATTTAAGTCGATATTAGACAGGAATATTAAGCACCTCATTGGTGTATGAATGTATTGCTAAAGACAATCACATATTCTTTTGAATTAATGTCTCTTAAATTGAACTAGATTTAGTATGTATCCAAAAGCTAAGCTGATACCATTCATTATACATATACGTTGGAACATTAGACTTGAAATTGTATATGCTTACCCCGTAATTAATTTATTAGGATCGATTTTGTATACAAAGTGCAGGCGGTTTTGTCTGAAAACAATTGTATAAGGCACATTTTTAATAGAAATTCTACTGTGAACATTAAATGTTATCATTGTGTGATTAGGAGATGTATGCACGGGGGTGTCACACTGGTTGAGTGCCACTTATCAACACATGTAGGATTTTGACAACATTTCAGATAGACTGTACAGCCGTACTCATGGATTCAATCGTTCTTATATCAATTAGAAAAATAGATTTTTCCTCGTGAAAAGGTCATTATTAAAGAACACTTCACGCGGGTGTCATTTCATCGGACATCAGCGGTAAATGGCTAGCACTCTAGCGTACAGTGTGTGAAATGTCAATTATTCAGTTTTCGTGAGAGATATGTATCTACAAACTCGACTTCGAAACAGAAGACAATTTATTGAACATTGTTTGCATGTGTTCATTATTGTGGACGATTCTAGTCGATACTATGATCGGTTGAGACTTATAATACAAATAAACTAGTTCATGTATTGAGAATAAAGACTAAACTTCATGACATCTGACCGTATAAACATTAATTAAAAGTTAAACAATAGGGATTTAAAATATTAAATCTGGCGTATTTGTCGATACTTACTGTTGTTATACTTAATTTTAATTTGTCATTATTTGAGCGTATACTCTGCGCCGAAGTGCGCATACTCTGCGCCGAAGTGAACCCAATAATTTTGCGTCTCAGTATATTAACATCTGCAAAATTGGCAGAAAGCGTTGAATGTAGTTATGATATATATATATATATATATATATATATACACTTTGTACGGTCTGCTTTAAGAACTCAATGAACTGTCAAAGCACAATGACAATTATGCAGATTGAATCAGAAGCTACTGTTAATCAAAATGATTGTGTGATAACATCACATTAAAACATTAGACTTTGAACTGAAACTGATTGAATGATGATGAAATAAAAAATTAAAGGAAACAACGAAGCCTCACACCTCATACGTTAAGGATTGTAAATCACATGTGTGAATACATATCTCATCTTTTCTCGAGAAAAAATCATGAAAAGAGTATTTAAAATTCATGTCGCATATTTGCGGACACATTTACCGCATTTTAATCAGTGTTTTCTGGAAAAAGCACGAATCAACATGTGCCCAACGTGATAATTTATATATAACGTGTGCATCACAGTCATACCTTGTGACTTGTGGCTAGTGATGACCTGTGACTTGTGGCTAGTCATGCCTTATTCCTTATGGCAATGTAAGAGTTGCACTTATACCCATAAATGTGATGGCAACGGTAAGTGCGTTCATTTGTATTTTAAGAGTCACGGAAGCAAATTATTTCGAAACTTATTGTATTCGATTAATTGCATCGAGACTTAGGCAATACGTATTACAATGATTTCTTTTACTAAAATTGTGTTTGAAAAAGCTATCATGACCTCAGTGAAGCAGTTTATTGATGACGACTGAAAACCGAGAAACAAAAACAGAAAGCATAACAAAATAAGGGCAAAACTATTTTAGCCGAGAAAATATTGAATACAACTTGCCACCAAATAATAACGTCCGTTGTATATTCGATATGATCGATGCAGTTTTATTTATTACCTACCTATGAATTAAAAACAAACATACATTGTTGCAATGCCAATAACAATAACATTTGTTCAATGGTAATTTAATTGGCGTATTTGTTTTTATCAGTTTTTGTTTTTTTGTTGTTTTTTTATACCACATTTATATAGCGCCCTTTTCGCTCGAGATGTGCGTTCAAAGGCGCTTTACATTTTTTCTCTGTTAACTGGGTCATAAGTCGTCGGTTAACTTGGCGCAGTATGCAGCCACGGCACGGCTAATTTCCCCTACAGGTACCCATTTAAAAACCTGGGTGGATAGGAGCAAACGTGGGATAAATTTCTTGCTCAAGGAAATTCCAGTAGTCAGGGCGGGATTCGAACTCGGGACCTCTCGATCCCTAAGCCAGCGTCCTACCATTAGACCACTGCTCCCACAGTTATTGCATATGTGTGATATACGATATTGATTACTTTATATGTATGAATATTTAATTCGTCTAACGCAAATAATAGGGAATTAGGACTTTCACATAAACGTCGGAAATTAATTGAGTTGAACAGATAAAGCTAAAGCACATACATGGTCTTAATGTTATTTTTTAAGAAAAAATAAATTGCAATCTTTGAAATAGCTTGGTCAGTTTATTCTCAACCAAACGTTAGAGGACAATACTTTTAGCTGTATATGCGTTGTTTTTCATTAAAAAAAAAACAATTGAAGTCTCTTCCAAAAAATTTGGGACCACCCGCATCTGTCTCTGAGACATCTACGTCAATGTTGTATATCGAAAAATCATCTATATTAAAATGATGACCTACAGTGATATCAGCTGTGATTAATAAAACGAAACACAAGACACCGCTTTCTGTGAGTGTATTTTCAACATTTGTCTACATGTGAATTTCACAAACGAAAGCATGTTTTTCCGTACACGCTATATCACCCCAGTCGTAGCCGTTCTGTCCGTACTTCAAGAGGAGACAGTTCTGCACGTTGCCCACGTTGTTGGGCTGCCCCACGTGCCATTTTGTGTAGTTAAGGTTGTAGGGATAACCAGTTTACGTCCACACGAAGTGCCCCTCCGATCGTTCATCATTTCCGCTCGTGTACCAGCCGTGCTGACCGGCTATGGAGTATGCTGTTCAAGTATTGAATTGTATAGTACAATTGGGATTCTAAATGTGAGGTTTATAAATTAATTACATGCTATAAAGATATATCAATAATAAGACCAATGCATTAAAGAAATAAGAAAAGACTAAACAAAACAAACGACAATGGAAAAAAATGCCATTTTACATAACTACATTCCATATACTACTTTATATTGAAATGATGACACATATACTGTAATGCTTTTAAATGTTTTCGTTAGGTTTACTTGTTCAAACATAACTGACATGTTATGAAATCGTCTTAGATGTCTATATTATCTAAAGCCATTGATAACAACGACACAATGTAATTTTGAGGACGATATGAACCGTCAAAGAATAAGAAATTCCATACATGAACATTACAGAAACAAAATACTATCTTCATGACTCGATGGATCGTCAACTTATTATCAACTATAAGCACCAACAATGCAGAAAACAAACATTATTCACAATAAGATCACCTGCGTCGGACTGAATAGTATCGACAAGGAACTCCTGCTCCTTTCGCGAGTTAACGCTGACTAGGTGACCGTTGGGCGCCTCCGACTTGCACACCTTGACAGCGTCATACCAGCTCATTGCCGTGATGTGGAACGTGTAGCAGGAGGTGTCGTTTCCGGTGATCAGCTGACGAGCGCCAGCCGGGCACTTTGGGAGAGCTGTGTGAAATAGAGGACTTAATTCATTATACAATTTGCCATGACTTTATGAGGGTATTTTTTACTGCTTTATGTGCAGTATATTGTCTACCTTAAACGGGCACCGACAATTAATTATTTAACCCCACATCATAAGGTTGTACACCACAGCGTAGCGCATCACATAATACCGGTAATAAGGCTATTCATTTATCCCCCGCCTAGGGCGAACAAATATAGTTTTGGCATTGTCCGTCACAAACTGTTCAGGAAAAAATCATTGAAACTATATAGGATTTCAACATGAAACTTCATGGGTGTATAGCTATCAATAAGGCAAAGTGCCATGCAAACGCACTATTTCCCAACACTTTCTTAAATAAGAGTTATTGCCCTTTGTTGTGTGTGTATGATGTAACTTTTCAGGGCTATATTTCAGATCTATTCAAGATTTCAACATGAAACGTTATGGGTGTATAGAAGTCAATATACCATCAGGTTGTTATTTTACAGTTATTGTTCTATTTATCCATCCGCATATCGGTCTTTTAAAAAAAGAAAATCAGTCTAATATTGCCCTTTTTGTGTTTCATACATTTTGTTTTGGTCTGCCTGCTTTATCTCAGAAACTATACCAGATTTCAACATTAAACTTCATGAGCGTATAGATATTAATTGGGAGATTTGCAATTAATTTAAACAATAACCCTACAGCATGACAGGTACAAATAAGTGAGAACATGCACTTCTCTTTTAATAACCTTTCCTTTTAGCTCTACATGCATCATTAACTAAATGTATTCGACTGGGATATCAATTCAACGACCCTGCTTGTTATTTTTTCAACTAACCAGGTATTTGCATTTTCATGGTTATAAATACACGATTTAATGACGTATTAATACTATATATATATTTATCACATGCTATACCCTATATATATGTATATGTATATGTAAATGTATTGAACACAGGAAATCTGTTTCGACTTAAAATAATGATGAACTAAAAAAATCTGTGTACCAGAGCAGGATGTGTTGTACACATAGATGTCGTCCACGGAAGTGTAGCCGGCGGTATCGAAATTACTCGGTGTTCTTTGGCTTCCTATGTAACCCCAGTAGGATCTCGTCGACGCCTCAATTACCAGCTGTGAACAAATGTTGTTATTTGACCGTATCATATTGCGACCAGTCGGCACTTTAATGTAATAGTAGAAGATTATTAACATCAACTTATTCACATCAAAGTAATGATCATAAAACTTATTATACTAAATATATGAATTCGTAAAACTGATGCTGTTTAATTTTAAACGTCGAGAATTCGTCTTCGTTTTCTTTAAATCTTTTAAACAATCCTCTAATGCTTCCTGAGACATATCTGTATAAAAACTCTAACAAAATGGTTATGGTTATGATGATGATGATGATGGTCGTTAGGAGGATTAGCATACGGATAAAAAGGAAGGTCTTGAGGAGAAGGAAAATGTAATTCTGCAATCCACTTTTATTTTATGATCACATAACTAATCGAAGCGAGTAGTTTAATTTACCTGACCTATTTATAGCTTGAATTCTAAATGACTGAGCGTTCTGTGGAAATTGCGCATTTCTTTCGTTCATTATCATTTACTTTCAAATGCATCGTTTGAAGACCTTAAAAGGGCAAATGCATACAAATCGAATTGCATTGATAAATAAGCGTGATTATCATAAGAATGTGTAAAAGTCTACTACGGTCGTTTCAATGAATTAATCTTCTTATGAATGCACGATTTTTACATAGTACAATACGCAATTTAATAAATGAAACGAAATAAAGATCCTCCTTAGAGGTGATGTTTTCGATTATTATTAAACTCGTGCATTTTGATTTTTAAATAATTAATACAAGTTTGAGTGTTTAAAAAAGAACTCGATGTATATTATAGTCATATGAGTGTTTAAACACGTACTCAATGTATATTATAGTCATATATTAAACACCAAACCTTGAATGGTAGAGACGTGTACTCAGAGTCCAAGGAAAGCTCGACCATGTGCCATTCAACATCTTGGTCACCCGATCTTGTGAAAATGGGATATCCGTCGCCACCGCCAACCTAGATAATAGCAAACTTCAGTCAAACTAAACAATCAACACGCTAGCTCATATTTTTGTTAAGCAATTAGAATTTGCGCAACTCAATACAAGTTCGATTATTTCATTTTGTGCAAGTTATTTCATTTCATGTTTCTTAATGTTTTGAATGTAGAACAACTCAAAACAATACATGTATCGAAGTAAATTATAAAATATATACAATTCCAATAAGTTTAACCGTATTAATGTATGAACTGAAAGAATGGCTAACATGTCAATGTAATAATGCTCGTACATGACATGATACATCGAAAAGGATAGATAAATAGTTCACCAGTTAAACATTTCACACCTGTGCGTACACTTTTAGATTGTCAGAGTTTTGTCCGTGCATAGTGTACCAAAACTTAATGCAGTATTCGTTGCTTGGCGGGAACTCCGGTGACGTCATTCTTGCATACCGAGGCTTTAATTTGTCGGATTCGTGACCAGCCCTGGCCGTTGGGTCAATGTACATATAATGCCCTGAAACAAATATTTTCCTTCCACACAAACTGTACTGACCACGTGAATTGATGAGGGATACGCTTTCATAATCCGTTTATTACGAATAGCTCAGGACTTCATTAAAAAAAATGCGTGAAGAATATACTTACTGTGTGTGGATGTATTATTTATTGCGTTCTTATTCAAATACATCTCGTACGTACGATATCGTATTTTAACGTATGCCTACTTGCTTAATCACATGCCCTAGTCATACCAGAAGGAGCTCCAAAGGTGTGGTCTTCAACCGGTCCCGAGTACAGGTCCTGGCGACCAGTGCCTTTATGCCAACATTCAACTCCTGATTGGGTACAGGGTTCAAGAGTAAAATTGCAGTTGTTCGAATCCTCAAACAAACAGATGAAAGTACTGAACCCGCCATAAAGCACTGAAATACAAACGTACGAAACGTTTCGTTATTGAATTAATAATTAATATCATAGCCAACAATATATCGCCTTTAAACTTTTCATAAAAGGACTTGGGCAATATGCGGTATATGTGTTTCATGATGTCAAAACTTTCAATGTGCTTAATACAAAATAAAATAAGTGTACATATGTATACGACAACACTGCCATCCAACAGAGATTAACATAAATACTGTTTCGACCATAACCTTTAAATCCAAAGAAAAAATGCATGATAATAGATGAAAAAATAAAACACATAAACAGATTAACATAACAAGCGTTAACATCGTACAACCGTAACATTCGGCGGACTGTTATTACACGTTGCCATTCTGTTACAGTTGCAAATAGATATACCAGGATGGTTCGTCTGCTGCGTGTCCGAGAAATTGAACAGCGTCTTGCATGTGATCAGCCTGTCATTGGTGTTGAGAAGCTCCCTTCTCAGCCTGTCCATTTCCACACTCATCGTGGAGACCATATTAGCAAGGTCCACCTATAGGATTAACGTGGATGCTTTGACAATAGTCGACGCTGGAACAACAAAAACTACTACTACTGCTACCACTATAATAGTTATACTACTACTTAAAGTAAAACGACTACCTGGCTTGTATTCAGAAGCATCTGGTGATGCGCCAAGGTGGCACTGAGGTTCTGTTTCTCCATCATCATCATTGTCAACTGGAATTCCTTTATTCCTAGCTGATCCTGAGAAACGTTGAGGGCATTAGCCAGCTTGTCAAAGTTGGACTGCAGCGTGTTCATGTTGTTGTTAAGCGAGTTGATGTTCTGGTTCAGAGCGTGTACGTCTTTGCACGAGCAACTCTGAAGAAATAACTGTTATTAAGAGTGAATCGAATCGACGCTGCCCTAATTTGACGCCATTTTTGTTTTGCCTCTGTTTGATACCTAAGCAAAATCTGTTGACGTCATATAGTAGCACATGGTACACTACGCACAATTTACTATAGTTGTTGTTTGTTATGTGGAAAATAGAGGGTTAAAGGTAAGATATGGTTGATTGGTTTGCAATTGATCGATTTTTATGTATTTTACTTAATGCAAAACTTTTGAACACTTTACACCCAATGTTCTTTGTAAAAAAGACAGTGGGAAAATGCATTGGTTTCGTCTGCAAAAGTTCACTATTTCATTCATAAGTCACGTGACTGCCATTCGACAAAACATCGTATAAATAGATTAATTTTCACTATAAAAAAGGTGTACAGGTGAACTTTAATTTGAAGTCCGGATATGTTTTTGGTTTTGCTGTAATAAAAGTTGAACAACATGTAGCAAGTGTTTATATTGGTAATGCATTTTATGTTTATTACTTATTTTCATTTACTTATTAATAATTTTAGTTTCCACAAAAGAAGTACGGGTTCTATTTACCTACTTCCATATGCACATTTTATGACAAGGTGTTGCTGACAGGGGCCCCTATTAAAATCACTGCCAGAGAGTATGGCATCCCAAAATTAAAAACCTTAATTGATTTAATTAATTTCAGATCCAGATTGCTTTTACAGTGATACAAATTTAAGTACAAAAAACATGAGTTAATATTTCGTGTATTTAGTCTCCATAGGAGTGATATTGACATTGAAATCAGGTAACCAATCAGAGGCGTCGTTTTAGGGCACTCTCAACAAATATGGCCGCCGTTACATAGACTTGGATCATTACGTATATCAACGAATTTTTGTTGATAACACAATCAATTGAATTTAAAATGGGTAAATAAAAGGTAAATGTGTAATGAAATAACATAATTTATTACATAAATCCCTATTTTGAGCAACAAAACTTCAACAGACTGCTTAGAGGCGTCGAAATTGGGCACTCCAGGATACACTTAGTAGATGAACTGTAAAAACTTGTATTAATATTGTGTGTTACCGACAAAAAAGTTTCGAATAGTATACTTTAGTTAAATTGTCATTATAATTGATTTTGATATTTACAGGTTAATATAAATTATACATTAATAATAAATTATAGAAAGAGATTCTGTCTAATATAAAGGGTATAAAAAATATATACAAAGGGTATAGTCGATTTAAAAAGTAATTATATATGAATTTTTAGTTTCAATATAATTTTACATGATATGTTCGCTTTAATTTTAATCATGAAAAAGCGTATACATTGGTAGGGAGAAGTCATTACCAAAATACCTATTCAACCGTAATAACCGAAGTTGTTACCTGAATACCACTCGAGGATCCGGTGTTTGCATCGGTTCGATTGGCCAAAGCCCTAGTGGCCACGCTGTCACATTGCCCTGCATGTCCCAGTTTAACATTGTAAACGCATTGGCCGTTGTAGAAACTACAACCTGGATCGAATGTCTGACAATTTGCGAAACTTGAAAATATTAACACGTGTAAAATACAAGTAAACAGAAAAGTGTCCATCTCTGCTGTCTACCTGCCGGACGAGTTCTACTTTAAAGGACAGCAAAGGGTTCTTTTAAATGTTCTGAATTTCATTACAGGCGCGTAGGCGAAGGGCTCACAGGATCTCCACTCTTTTCGGGAGCAAATACATGCTTTAGACATCTTCATTTCGTTGAGAAGACTTCTATCTCGTCTGCGACTGTAAATAAAATAGGCCCGCGGCAGGTTCCGGCTACAATAGACATGTCAATTACAAGACGTGTCATGGGGCTTTAGAGATTTTGATGACGGCTGTTTTAACTACTTCTGATATACGAGATACGAGTATGCTTTTTAATTTCAAATGACTACCCATAGTTTTTTAAACAATAACTAAGTAATGGCTATATATATATATATAGGGTATAGCATGTGATAAATATATATATAGTATTAATACATCATTAAATCGTAAATTATATATGTATCTGTCACAGTCCTGTAACAGTCCTGTCGGAATACTTATCAGAAAGAATTTATGCTCATTACATTTTATAATTTACCTTCTAGTTGTTTCATATAATATGGAAGTAAAGTACTTTTAATAAATTTAACATGCCTGTAGATAACTTTCGACGTTTTATCAAATCCAATTCCATTGTTGAACACTGCGCCTGTATTCCATTTTGAATGTATGTGACCTTTGAAAAATAACATGACTTTTCAAAAACACACATCTTGATTCACTGCTTTTTATAATACAAATGTGCAAAATTATTTTTTTTGTCCGGAGGGGATACCGTCCCACAACCATCTCATCCGCGGTCCCAATGTGCCTGAGCTTCATACGCCCATGCATTACATAACTTGTTGAGATATAACCTTATGGTTGTTCTGATGGAAGGCCTACGTGCCAATTGTGGGCACAAGTCATGTCAATACTAAGAAATGATGAAATACGCGATACATATTTAGAAATTAGAACAAGAAGATACCGGTACCACGACCATGTAATTCCAAAAACAGAATCAATTCAGAACATAAACATTAAGGCGTACAAGTGTTTCATCACGTAGCGTTAGTCTTATTTAGAAGACTATTATAACCCTCTTTTTTTATTTGACCCTCTCGATCCGCCCTTAACCCGTGATGATAACCCTGTGTACTGGCACCATGCAGTGCTCACCATACATTATTATTAGATAGTTTATGGTGGATCAATACACTGAGTGGAATACCCAATAGAGTACGCCTTTACAGAATGTCTGTCCAATACGGGTTCTTCCGAACTGGAACTTCCGTCCGTCCTGTCCGACCACACAAATTTGTCCTCCGATTCCTCAAAAGGTACTGAAAATTCCTGAATGAAGCTTGGTATAATTATTATTATAAATATATATCAGTTTATGAATTGTTTAATTTGAAATGCAATGCTACGTGTGAAGTTTATATTTATGCTTAAATAGTGTGTGCATAAATTTGGGTCAAGTGCGCTTTTCTTGATCGTCTTAAACCAATTTGAACCCATAATGCCTGGCTTGTCCGTTGAACCCAATTTTTATTTTTGTTGGCTGTGTGTTTTTGTGCTGTATCGAATGTTAAGGCAATTGGTAAGTTTGCCTGAACACTAGCACATTGAACTGATAATAAAATTTCTCCCCTGTTGTCCTAGCCGAAGTTTCAATAAACAAGACGAAGCGCTGTTCATACCGATGCCATTTTCTCTCCCTATTGATTCCTACACAAGATCATGCCTGAACATTGTACTAAATGTACATTTGAAACGGTCTTTTATCTGCTATTCTTATGGTATAAATTTCGTATGAATTGATTCTAAATAAAACAAAATAGATAAACACGTATGAACGCAGTAATGTCTACAAGAATGGCCAATTGTCAGATGGCAATAAGCTTTCGGCAAATGACACTAAGCAATTGACATTTGGTATATCTTTTCGGATGTTTCTTAATATCTAAATGACAAAAATGTTTATCAATTATTCGTTTTGCGCATCCCTTTAATATTTTTTAGTCATTTGTAATGAGAGATCATCATGTTTTTGCCTTAGTGCATATTTAAGTTGAATTTTTGAAGATTCCAAACGCGAGGTCAAAACAGTTATATTTGCTGTAGTGTTTGTTTTTACAAAATGGACATTTATGTTAGGCTAAAGGATTTGTTATAAAAGTAAGACAACATCGTGCGAGAGGGAGGTTCGACTTAATGATAAGCTTATCAAAAACAAGAGTTCCGCGATCGGAGAAATATGCCCCCAAATCAGGGCCTTGATTTTAACACTTATTGTGACAATGACCTTGATCTTTGACCTAGTGACCACAATTTCAATAGGGCCATCTACTGTACAAGGTTAATGCACATGTGAAGTATCCAGTCAATCGGTCACTTGGTTGACGAGTTATTGATCAGAAACTATGTTCACACTTATTGTAACAGTGACCTTGACCTTTGACCTAGTAACCCCAATTTCAAAAGGGGGCATCTACTTTCAAAGGCCAATGCACATGTGCAGTATCAAGCCAATCGGTCAATGGGTTCAAACGTTATTGATCGGAAACGATTTTCACACTTATTATGACAGTTACCTTGACCTTTGACCTAGTGACCCTTATTTTAAAAGGGGTCATCTACTGTCCAAGGGCGATGCATATGTGAAGAATCTAGCCAATCAACTTAAACTGTAAAATTATATTTAGTTTAAGTGCAAGAAGTGGAAGAGACAACTAGTTTATTATCTGTTAATTTATGATTAACAGAAACAAAATGCACTCAACAGCTTAGTGTCATTTTTCGCGTTATCAAATAAACAATCGTTGGCATAATAAGTGTCACCTTTATTCGGTTCCAGTCTCCCTATAATAGCAATCCATTAACTCATTAGTTAGTGAAATGTTCGTACTAAATGGCGTCAGACAGCGGAACCGAATCGACGATCTTCTCAAACATTAAAACGCGTTTGCGATGATGAACTTTATCGGTAGTCAATCAGGCACGTGTACTTACTTGCCTATAAATTGAATTCATACAAAAGTTGTAGCAGACAATCCCCATATTGAAGAGAACTCTGAAATATGTGTCATCATAACGTTTTGCAAAGAATGGAGCGTTGTAATCAAGAACAGGATGTACAAAAAAATGACCTTGTGGCCGATAGGGCACGCGATAAAACAGTCGAGGGTCATTGATTGGCTGTCATAGAAGGCAGTCTTCTTAATATTTGACACATACAGTCAAATGTGAAGCATGATACTTTTGAGGCAAAATATTTCAAAATGCTATTGACGAGCGTTGTGACGGAATAGTTACTTGGGCGCTGAGATTTAGGTCCCTAGGTCGGATCATATGTTGAATATACAATATAATGAGTTTCTCGGACACTTTCATATTAATAATATTTAACGATTTCAAATATAATGTATTCAGTTCAATTAACAGCCTGGCTTTAAACTGAGTTTCATTTTAAGAAAAATGCGATTGAAATATTATTAATTATGTCAAGGTCCGGAAACACGAAATAAATATGACGGTAGTCTGAAAAGCAATTCAAAAACAATACTAGCTCCACTAGAGCAGTGACCAATCCCAAAGTAAAAGAATTCAGTTATACTTATAGAAATTGCGGAGTTTGATGATACCATATCATGGTAGCGCATGCGAACTATGAAAATGATCCATTACCTGCTATTGTGGCATGTCTAAAGCCCGCACAGTAATTATCGATGCCATGGCTCTTCCCTCCATTTAGCTTAGCAATAAGTCCTTAATAGAAGTCACCGGCTTCGCGTCGCTGAGTCCATATAACGAAATAACGTTAATATTTCCGATGTCAATGAAAATGTTAATCCCGTCAATAGCGCTTGGAAATTCTGCTTGCTCAGATCGTCTAGGGACACACGCTTCTTTGACTTTCAATAAGCTTAACATCACGCTAAATGTGCGTTAATGTTTTGCGACATCCGTTCATTCCGCTGCGATGCCGCCCGTCTATCATCACTTCATTGTTTTAAATAGTTTGCTCAACCATTTCTCTAATATAAAAATGGATGTTTAATTTCGTGCCCATTAAACGTGTGTTCCAACTTAAGGACATTCGAATTGCTATGTTGGCTACAGGGTGTATTTTCTTAGAGAGTTCAACATAAAGTTGATTTAAACATAACTTAACTGGCAGCGCTTTTGCATTTTCTCAGAATTCAAAGAGAATTTGCTCTGTGATTAATAATAGTCTTCAATTGTCCACGAGGATGCCACGTGCGCTTTGTGAGCAAGTGTTTTTTTCTGTCATCAACATTGTTTCGGTCTTGCCGATTCTCTTCCAAGCGTCTTTATTTAAATACATCCATAAAACTTCAAGTTTGCATTGTTTCTTGAAAAAAAAAAACAAAAAAAAAACAATTGAATTACACTGTTGTGATATGATTCCAGAGACTGACATGGTAAATATTTTGCTACAGAAATAACAACGATAATTCGGTGTGCTTATTTCGATTAGTATTTGTATACATAACTAATGTGTTTCGTATTGTTTGATGCATTTTTTTTATTCATTTATATTCTTCTATCAAATCTTCTAAATCGCGGCATATTAACCATAATTCCATATGTAAGAATCGTTCAAGGTATGATCCCATGATAAATACCAGCTATATTTTAAATTACTATCGTTTCAGTTGTATACAACACAAATATCAGAATTTTACCAAATGGATAATGAAAATATTGCATACATATATGAACTTTTTGAACATATATATAAAAGTATAAAACATCAATATGAAATCATTCAACAAATATTTTTGTGCCATACATATATAGGATTTTACCACATATACATGACTTTATACCACATATATATACACACAACTATAGCACACACAAATGGAAATATAATAAGAACATATATATACAAATATACCACATACATATTTGAACATTAAATTNTGCATGCATATTTAATTCCATTTTAATTTCCGCAACGATATCTTTTCATACGACACATGAACACTAACATTTTACCATTTTAGTTTGTGTGTGTCGTATGAATAGATATATTGGCGGGAAATTAAAATGGAATTAATTGTGTCACCTATAAATAAAAACGAGCATTTTGTATCTACAAAAATCTATGTTACCAGGGCACATCTTACGTTGAAATTTTGGCTATTGCTTTAAGGAACACTGATCTTTCATATGTTAACTTTATTTTATAAAAAAAAATTATGAAATATATTTCGAAATCGTCGTTGATTTTTGAGCATTATAGAGGCTTTAAGAATTGATAAGTAGTGACGTTAAAGTATCATCATGTGCGCGCGGACATTCTAGAACAATTAAGGCATTGTTGCACAAAGTCGTTCGGATTAATTATCAGAATTTAATTAGGTGTTAAGAGAATGTCAAGTCATTTATAATATATGTGCGTTCGAAGCTGACTTTGGAATCGGTAGGTCCCTGGTTTAAATCCCTCCAAGACCACTGATTGTTTTTAATTAAAAATATACCACGCTTGCTCTTCTTAACCAATGTTTTTAACGGGCTACATGTGTGGTATGTGGTAAAAAAGCCAATGTCCCGTGGCTGCATTCTTTTTAACAGGCCACTTATGACTAAATAAACGGACGACTGAGGACTAAATGTCACCATGCTACAGACCCACATCTCATTTCCTGTTTTGTGTTGGCAGGTCTGGAACCACAACATTCTTAAGGACCAGCTGATGGGTATAGCCACAGTGCCCATGAACAAACCCCAGCAGTACACGGGCGATGTGGGCGAGTATAACCTATATGTGAAGGGGAAGGAGGGGCCTGTCAGGAAGCCTGGGACACTTTTGCTCAAGGTGTTACATACCGGTGATATGGCAGCAGTGTAGGAGTACCGTATCGGCGAACGCCTACGTCTTATATGCCTACGTTATTAATTAGTTGTCTTACAAAAGTTTACTGTTATATTGGCGGATTTGATGGAAACGGTAAGAATATGACTGTGCAATGAATGGATGAAGTTCAGGTAAATTGCTCAAAAGATTGTCATTTTTTTACAACCCATGGGTTGAAAACTTGTTGACATGCACAAGGGCGATATACATGTATGAGAGACAACTGTACTGTCTTGATATTAGAGTATGTGCCTACGATAAAATTAATAGCTTCGAGGTCGGGTGTTTGCCTTGGAGCCTGCAAATTCTGGATTCGATTCTTCTCTTATATATTTTTCAGCTGGATGTATTTTGTAACTTTAAATTGCTTATGCTTTAAGTATGTTTACGTATTATTTTTGTTAACTAATGCTTTATTTATGGAATGTCAGCGCTCGATCAAGACATGTGTATCTATGATACTTGCCAAACCATATTACATAAGTTCAATAAATGTATGCATGTTTTGTAACAAAGCGTGGCATTGTACTTTTTGCGATGCAGAAAGTCGGTGCAAGATGTGTCTAAGAATTCAGAAAAAAAACGATACATACATATTTCAATTACCACGTCAGATGAATTTAATGCGATATATATCTGATCGCCAGTGAAAACCGAGTTAAGAAGGCTCTAAGAATCAATATAGAAATGTATAAATCTATGTCGGTCCGACGTTGGGCCCATACGAATTGTTTGCGTTGGTGTATCTAAAATGTCTTATTTTATAAACACATACGTGTAGTCACAATTTGACATAAACATATTTTTTTAAAGTAAACAAATAATGCAGTTAGCAGAAGCCATTCACTTATTTTCACCTGGTCATACCCGAGTTCATTTATTTATTACAACCGGTTTATACAAAATTGTTCAACACAAAGAACAACATCATAAATGCGAGACTGAGAACATACAACGATGGTTATCAGAAAAGTTTGAAAAATGTGTAGGTATTTTTTTTATAGTGCTGTTTAATAAATCTTTGTAACATATACAAAAAGATCTTTACAAAAATCAAATCACATTAACAGAGCAATGTCTTATTCGTACTTTAATATAAATTCTTTCATATCCCATATGACATGCTTGTCTGCCGTTTTGTCAATTTTGATAAATCGTGTTAACTATACACCAAATCAATACAAACAATTGAAGCAGCTTTCTCCCGTGTGTGACATTAAAGACAAATTATTAGATTATTCCTTAAACAATTGTGTCAACGTAAAGGAACTCGTGCAGTAAAAATATATAGAGGATATTTGTTGGATTTGGTGGAGTATCGATTTTAATTCACGAGTGATCATAGCAAATATATTTGTTCTATGATCACGAGTGAATTAAAATCGATATTCCACCAACTCCAACAAATGTTCTTTCTTTTAATCCTTACAAATGATTATTTGGGGTTTTTGCTGAAAATTTACGTCGTAACGTCATTTGACAGTATAATTTTCACTGTAAAATTTCACTGTTTGAAACAGTAAATTATCGTTTTTAATTCACTGATATTTCTCTATAAACCACCGTAAAGCATAAAATAATATCTTGCTATTGCAGCTGCAGTTTACTGTGTTATGTATTTATATGTTCGGTTTATATTGCATTTCTGACATGAAATACTAGATGGGAACACTTTCAACTCATTATATTTGAAAATATTCACACTGAACTTGAATGCGGTCTTCCCTTAAAAAATGTTACGTAAAAACCTCCCTCCCACGACGGTTGGATATATGAATTCGGCTTTCGCGTACTTTAAGTTATTGTATTCCATTGTGCATTTACGATACCGTTGCCGCCCAAATGGCACACAGGTGAAGTGTTCTTTAATAATAACCTTTTCACGAGTCATAATCTTTTGCTAATTGATATCAGAAAGAGACGGCATTGGAGGATGGCTATCCAATCTATCGGCTTTGTTTCCAAGATTGTAAGTGTGTTGATAAGTGGTGCTCACGGACTGTGGCAGCCGGTTCAAACATCTCAAGAACATGAAAGCACGCCTACAAAAATGTCGTTTAGGTTTACCGGTATTGTAATCCAAGAAAGCTTTTTTTTTACCTTAATTACAATGAAGTGCAATCAGGACTTGCTTCGACAAATGGAAGTATATACTTGTTAAATTGTGTTTTTAATATATAGGTACATTATAATTTAAACAAATCGATTTATTAACCCTTTCGAAGTTTCTTACACAAGTGTTTCGATAAATTTTGACAAATTATAAATGCTCATAAAATTATTGTATGACCATGATTATTAAAAATGCATTGCTTACACGATTAAATAAAATTGTTTGGACATCATCATATTTAATAGAGAGTTTAGAGAGTTTATTTCAACAAACATCAGGATTTAAGCCCATGAGTCAATGCCGTACAGAATGTTGAACAGAACCAAGATCAAAATCTTTTCAGAAAGTTGTAAAAATACAACAAATTTGTTTACACTTTATCGTATTTTGTATGTTTAGAAAAAAAAAACATTTTAGTATATAAAGTAGATAAATAAATAAAAGTACATGAAGATAAACTATTGATAGTATAATTCAGCTCTTAAGTTAAACGCTTAAATATTAAAGCGATGTTTCGTATTCTAAGTTGGCGGAAATCTAATTACGCATAACATGACTTAGACATCTCAATTAAAGATACCAAAACAAATGCCATCTACTGATTTGAATAAAATTAACTGTTTCTCCAGCAAACAATAAATAAATAACATTAGTTGCTTTATTTTCCGCAGTGATATTGGTGATCACCACAAAGGAACGTGGCAGCACGTGTAAGGCTTTTATTCAAATGATTCTTTGCGCGATAGACACGCATATTAACTGTTGTGATGTATATAGAAAGGACATTTTCTGAATTAGTTATACGTAAATTTATAATTTAACATATTTCAGCTAAATCATAATCGTATTTAATCATCACATGTAAACATATTTTCAGACAACAGAACATATACTTCTTTGATTCATCTGGGGTTGATAATAATGTTACAGTAGTATGCAACATGTATAATATTGTTTGAACTCCCCGTGTTTCGAACACTATTTAATTATGGCCTTTAAAATTCCGCCGCCAGTCATACAATAGGAAATTATAAGTATGATAGCGGTATGTTTATTTGTTCAAAACGACTTGTACCAATATGAATTAATATAGCGATGCACACGTCTTTTTCTAAAACTCTACAATAACTCATTATTAATTTGAAATGTGTGTAATGAAACAAAACCCTTTAGGGTAACTGTTCTGATATTTATATCCCTCTAAAATGACATGTTTAATGCATGTTTTAATGTTGTCTTTTTTTCTACTGCACTCAACAAATATAATTGAAGTTGTAATAATGAGACGATACATTAACTCGCTATTTATAAACCACCAAGGTTCGTGCACGTGACTATCTTGCACGGAATCACTTTCAACGAGATTCATGGCACGTGCTGACACGTGTTTTGCGGGTAGACATGCCAAATTAACGGTTATGATTTAAGTCCATATCAGACAGGAATATAAAGTATCTTATTAGTGTATAAATTTATTGCTAAAGACAATCACATATTCTTTTGCATTAATGTCTCTTAAAATGAACTAGATTTCGTATGTATCCAAAAGATAAGCTGATACCATTCATTATACATAAACGTTGGAACATTAGACTTAAAATTGTATATGCTTACCTCGTTATTAATTTATTATGATCAATTTTGTATACAAAGTGCAGGCGGTTTTGTCTGAAAAACAATTTTATAAGACACATTTTTAATAGAAATTCTACCGTGAACATTAAATGTTATCATTGTGTGATTAGGAGATGTATGCACGGGGTGTCACACTGGTTGAGTGCCACTTATCAACACATATAGGGTTTTGACAACAATTCAGATAGACTGGACAGCCGTACTCATGGATTCGATCTTTCTAATATCAATAAGCAAAAGATTGTTCCTCATTTTATAGGCCAATGTGCAGTAAATAGAAAGTATGAATAAAGCACTATTATAACAGCGGACAGTGTGTGAACTGTCAATTATTCTGTTTTCGTGGGAAATATTTATCTACAAACTCAATTTCGATATAGAACACAATTTATTCAACATTTGTACATATGTGTTAATTATTTTGGACGATTCTAATCGATATTATGATCGGTTAGGTCTTATAATACAAATAAATTAGTTCATGTATTCAGTATAAGTACTACACTTTATGACATCTAACCATGATAAACTTTAATTAAACGTTAAACATTATGGACTTAAAATATTAAATCTGGCGTATCTGTAGATAGGTATACTAAATGGTATTTTTTCATTATTTGAGCGCATACTCTACGCCGAAGTTAAACCAATAATTTTGCGTCTCTGTACATTTACATTTGCAAAATTGGCAGAATTCATTACATGTATTGATAATATATACATTGTATAATATAAAAAATATTAGTTGTACTTAATTAAATTCGCTTTCACCATTTGTACGGTCTGCTTTAAGAGCTCAATGAACTGTCAACGGACAATGGTAATTATGCAGATGGAATCAGAAGCTACTGTAAATAAAAATGAGTTTGTGATAACATCACATGACAACATATGACTTTGAACTGAAACTGATTGAATGATGTCGAAACAAACGTACAAGGAACAACGAAGCTTCACACCTCAGACGTTAATGGTTCTTCATTACATGTTTGAATACAGATATCATCTTTTCTCATAAGACAACCATAACAAGAGTACTTAAAATTAATGTCGCATACTGGTGGACTTCCGTACCGCACCACAATCATTCTTTTCAGGAAATGCACCAATCAACACGTGCATAACGTGATAATTTATGTTACGTGTGCATCATAGTCATGCCTTAAAACGTGTGGCTAGTGATGCCTTGTGACTTGTGGTTAGTCAAGCCTTGTAATTTATGGCAATGTAAGAGTTTCAATGATACCCGTGTGTGATTGCTATGGTGTTCATTTGTAGTGTAAGACCGTTAAATAATTATGTAAAACCTCGAATACACATTATCTTCTATGTCTATATGACCGGTAAGGTCCGTAAAATTCGAAAGTCATGAGTATACTATATGGATCGGTAAATAATGTTCAAGTATATGGACCGATTCAACCTATAAACAAATAATCAATTTCAAGTAATAGGTAATCGTTATTTATATTACAGTAAATTTATATAATTTATCACAAATCAAAAGCATGTATAGAAACTAGATGTTAACCTCAGTCTTCGGTCCAAATACAGTTTGTTGCTGTAAAGTCATAAGTGGAGCAACGTAATGTCAGCCAATCGTAATTTATATACTTTAATTATATTTACAGAAATAAGGAATAAGATGAGACTTGTTCAGTGAAAACAATTTAATGTTTTATTTCACTTACCGGATACAATGTCTTACAAATTAATTTCTGTCTTAACACTCCGATGGCAAGATTATTAGACATATACCGGTATCGCATCTCTTGTATTAACCCTTTGCATGCTGGGAAATTTGTCGTCTGCTAAAATGTCGTCTGCTTAATTTTTAAAATTAGCATTTTCTTCCATTTTTTTTTCAAAGAATACTATCAGAATAGCAAACAGTTTGGATCCTGATGAGACGCCACGTTCTGTGGCGTCTCATCTGGATCCAAACTGTTTGCAAAAACCTTCAAAATCCGGTTCCAGCGCTCAAAGGGTTAAGCAACGCAATTTTCCATCCGTTACCGCTACTTTACAAACGGCAGTCTAATGATATTTTGGTAGTTTAATCAAATGTTAGCACACACATTGTTTCAGTAACTGCATTTCGCCCGCATTTTATGCGTTTATATTATAGTATCACTAAGGTGCACCAACACCCGGGTATGAAAGATAGCCTCTGTTCCTGCATATTCGACCACTAAAAGAGTTAAATTGACTTTTTCTATTGAATGAAAAGATTTTCAACACAAATCAGACATTTGATTACACATTTGATGTCTTTACAACTATATAAAGGCAACATAATTTTCTTATCATGTATTTTCCTAGTAACAGGCCAATTCTAGGAAGGCAACCTAACAACCCTGATTTGTTCATATCTTTCCTATCAATCTGTTCGGTCATCATTTTTTATAGGAAAACATTTTAATTTTTAAGTATTTGTGATAAAAATCATTGAATAAATATTCTTATAGACTAATAAAAACCATCATACTGTTTAAAAGTGAATATATTCAGAATTATTGGCATTTACACAGCATATGTACCACATTTTGCTAAATGTTTACCTAAATTAATTTTTCCCCAACAAAATATAAAATGCACATGTTTGAACAAAAAAAAACATCTATTTGATATAATTTTCTAAATAAAGATAAACAACGCATACCAGAAATATGTCAAATGTTTCCAAAATATAGGGATGGACGAATCTATAAGTATTGATGAAACTATAGGAAGGATATATTTATTATTTAATGTCTGCAACAAAGCTGATCTTAACGCCGTTCTGAGATGGCCGCGTAGGAATGTCGCAAACAACTCGTAAATACGGGAGGAAGCCAATGACCGATAGATAACCCAACCAAGTCTGCGATCGTGTCATCACTTTTAGTTTAAACATCTTATTGATAAGATCAAGAATAATTAATCTGGTCGGTACGATTATAAATGCTATATGGTTTATAATTCAAAGTATTCTTAAATGGTTGTGTAATAAATTGAAAGCCTACGCATATTTGTGTTCATGTTACTAACTGGATTAAGCCAATGTTTTGTTTTTTTTAATTATTCGTTTGGAACATAAATTCGTCAATCAGGCTTCTGACGAAATATACGAAAATTAATGTTTGGCGAATAATACTAGTTAAACAGTATTATGTTATCGCTACAGTACTCGTATATCTTATGATAACACAATAGTTCCGCCGTCGGAGACATATTCCCCCAAAACAGGGCCTCGATTTTCACACTTATTGTGACAGTGACCTTGACCTTTCACCTAGTGACCCCAATTTCAACAGGGGTCATCTACTGCCCAAGGGCAATGCACATGTGAACTATCAAATCAATCGGTCAATTCGTTGACGAGTTATTGATCGGAAACGAGTTTCACACTTATTGTGACAGTGAATTCGACCTTTGACCTAGTGACCCCAATTTCAATAGGGGTCATCTTCTGTACAAGTCCAATGCACATGTGAAGTATCAAGCCAATCGGTAAATCCGTTCACAAGTTATTGATCGGAAACGAACTGGTCTACCGACAGACACACAGACCGACAGACACACAGTCCGACCGACAAACCGACCGACCTTCATCCAGCAAAACCATATACCCCCTCTTCTTCGAAGGGGGCATAATAAATACTATCGCTTAAATGTCTGCAACAAATGGTTGATCTGAACGCGGTTTCGATGGCTAATCAGACACGTTCTCGTACATGTATGTACAAGAGGTAGTCACACGGACACATTTCAAAGAAAACATAGCTATGCAAGTGCGGCAACACTTTTAGTTAAAGCCCCATTACAACTTAAAATCAACGAATATTTCGGAAAATTAAATTAACAAATATAAAAGCAGTGTTCCATATAGAAATATCCAAAATTTCAACGCTAGACGGCGTCTTGTAACATAGATTTTACTAGAAACAAAATGCTCTTTTTTATTTTTTGTGGTACAATATATTCCATTTTAATTTCCCGCAACGACATCTTTTCATACGACACACGAACACTAAATTGGTTGAACATGAGTTGAATATATTGTACCACAAAAAAAATATAAAAAAAGCATTTTGTTTCTTGTTAAATCTATGTTACCAGACCACATTTAGCAAAGAAATGTTAAATATTGCTATAAGGAACAAATATTTTGTTATGGGTTAACTTTAATTTCATGAAATATTTTACAAAATATTCGTTGATTTTTAATGTAAATGGGGTTTTAAAACATATCTTTTTGAGAAGAAAACGCAAAATATATCAGGTCAGCGTATATATTGCATATTATAATCCGTTCAGTTTTCAACCAGATGGTTAAAGTTATCCAATATCTTAAAAATCAGTTTTAATATGTATAAAACTTGAACTCTTACAGTTATAACTTTTTTTACCAGCAATATGTAACATTAGCGAAATGTTGATATCAATCAGCGAAATTAAACATAATTGAAATTCATTAACAACGATGACGCGAAAGATCATTCGAGCTTATGTGTCCATGGACTGATCAAAAGATTATTATCATTTCTGTGTACATTAACGAGACAAGTGTCAACTAACAAATGACCCCGTTTCTAAGCACCTGCCCTGTGATAGATGTCCTATCATTTCAACACCAAACCCAACGCTTGATTGAAAAGCATAAATGAATCAATATGCTCTTTACATTCGTATAAATTACATTATTCCAATCACGGCGATCAGTAATTAGCGAAGTGGTGTAATATTGCTTGACACAGCAAACAATTAAACGTTATTGGTATTTGAATCCTTGACGATTGCGTTCTAACATCACAGGCCAATACCAATCACGACCGCCATATCAAACACGTTGTACTTTAGAAATTCTAAACGTTATTGCGAGTGACAAATTAGTGTCATTAAAAACATGAATTATTCATTCACAGATCGGATTTTGCGTTGTTAATTCAACAGCGAAATTGCGTTGTATAGCATAAGCAAACAGATATTATTGTGACATCACATTTTAGCAAACACGATGAGGGAATATTTTGTTATAAAAAACGAATTTCTGAGTTGTAATTACTTTACTTTCTTTGTGGGTGTTTTGGATTTATAAGGGTTTAGATTCCCCTTGGTTCCACATCATACCTATCACATCATTCCATTCCTAGTTGTATCAAGTTTGGTTTGTACAAATAAGATGGAGGACATCAACGTTATAATTTTAAGAAACGTGTAAACAAAACCGTTGAATAATATATAGCACTTGAATACTAAACATTAAGGCGTGAACAAAACGTGTACAGTATCTCTAATATAAATCAACAAATACAATACTGTGAATAGTTTTACATAGTGCTTTGCGTTGACCTTTCCAAGGCGGTTTTAATCATGTTATGTTTTTCGTTTATGTACTTTTGTAAAAGTTGTGGAAAACAAAACAAGAATTTCTGTCCTGTTAGTTGCTAAATTGTCCTTATTTGCTATAGTACCTGTTTTAAAGAACAAATTATTGGATGGTTACAATAATGTCTCCCTTTCATATTAGTTTATGGAGTTTCATCATTAATATTTTTAGGTTGAACAATAATTATGGCTGCAATATCAATTAGCAGTTTGTTGAGTGCCACATGTGTTTTCTGGTATGCGTATAAGAGTACAGATGTTAACACATTCAATTATTTGCAGGAAAGATGTATACTGGGAAATGCGTGAATGTTTTAATACACTTAACGGCCAAACTACTGAAAGAGATTTGGTGTTATTAATCATACAGTTATATTAATATTGACAAAAATTCTTTTTTTCTTGGTTTATTTATTAACAATAATACAGTGGAAACAACCACCAGACATAAGTTATAAAAAATGTACGCAAAATCAAATGTATTAATAACAATGTTATTACAGTTAAGCATTACACCGTCCTTCTCAATTAAATATAACAAGAGGACCAAACGCCCTGGGTCGCCACCTGAGACCCAAAGAAACTTAACTGACCTGATCTGCTTTCATAGTGTGTATGCGCAATAAATGGGACTTCCGGTAAGCTCAGGTGAGCTAAAAATTCATTAGCAATAGGGACGTTATAAAACAACAACTGTTCTACTTGTGCGAATTTTTAGCAACATATATCAAATATATATACTATATATTTAAATTAGTTTGTGTCGTGAATTAAGATATACCTGACACACTAAACATTCTATTAGAAATGACAGAACACACCTCAATCAGTTCTGAGTCATTGAGTGTTAACCACTGACATGTATATCGATCAATAAATTAACCACCTATGCAAAACTCAGGATTCAAAGCCAATCGTAAAAAACATAATCAACCAACAGTCATTACTGATTTAATGTCCTTTCCTCACTTTCTGTAATGATATCAGAAAACTGCAAGAAACAAACTCCAACAAAAGCAAGCGTCCAAATATTCCCGTTGCTCGCTCTCTGAAACACGCCAAGCCTGAATCTATGCCTTGTTATCCAATCATCCAATACATTAATCCCCTCCCCCACTCTCTGAGATCAGTTCCTTGAAGATACGGTGGATGATCCTGGGGTTACCCCTGTCCCCGGTCGCTTTCCTCGCCGACGCCATCAATGTGTTCATAGCCCGGTCATTCCCTCGCTTTAACTTGGACACCTGTTATTGAATTTTTGAAATTGGGAAATACTACAATATCTTTGAAGAGATTGACAATCTGATCATATTCTATGATAGTCAAATCTTACTTTTACTTTGAGGTCGTTATTTCGTATATTTTACACATTTTACGGATGAGGAATGTAAGTGCAACAGTGTAATCAAAATTTCAACACATGTATTTCCAAACAACATCTCAAGTATTTTGTTCTTTTTCAGCAATACTTTTTCTTAAAAAGCAACTCAAATTTTAGTACAAGATGTACACTGTACGGTATGAAAGATATAAGAATTAAAAAACATGAAACTTAAAATAAAATCTTGCAATCCAAAAACTCGTGCTGTTCTCTTAAACGGATTTTTTTCTGGAATGTGATTTGTAACTCTTATCTTCAATGTGTTTAGCAAAGTTCATTATTTTATGTTTAGACTATGTTAAATGTACGCATATTAATTATGTATTTTGAATTGTTATGTGTTGTGGACCTTACAAGAATCATGTTCTAAACATTCATGCGTATCTGAACACCCATTATACAAATAAAGGGAGGATAAACCTTGTTACTTAGTAGCCCTAAGCAGGAAAAAGTTTTTTGACTTGGCTGATTTCGTTAGGGTTATTTAGGGTTAGGGTTATAAGTCCTGACTAACCCTAAATAACCCTTACCCAAGCCAGAACCCCAGTAGAGACAGCGAACGAAAGGCCAAGTCGATGGAGTCTAGCGAGGCCTGAGCTAGCGGAGAAAGTTCGTTAGCTCGTTTCTTGCGGACAGTATCAGCGACTACATACTGCCTTGGGGTTGTCCTCAATGATGGTCTTGCAAAGTGCTGTCAGCTGCGCCACGTCATTGATCTGCCAGAGGTTCTCAGAAATAATGTGCTCTTTAGGGTCAAAACTACAGTCTGTGAGCATGGTATCCATCAGCTGTTTAGGAAAAAAATATTAATAGAGGACATCTTGCGATGAAAGGTTTTGATATTTTCATAAGCTTTAACAGTGAAATTGTCCAACATTGAACAAACATACATCATTCAAGGGCGGAAACCCCACAATTCGGTCTGTGTGTTTCTCCTTAAGCATCGTGCCAATCAGATGTTCAGGAAAAAATCTTAATAGAGAACATCATGAGAGGAAAGGTTGTGATATTTTCATATGCTAAAACAAATATATGGTCTTAAATTGAAAAGAACATACATCATTCACGGGTAAAAAACCCACAAATCAAACTGTTTTCTTTTCTTTTAGTTTTTGTTGGTTTCTGTTAAAGCCCCATAACTACTCAAAATTAACGAAAATTTCGTACAATATTTCGTAAAATAAAGTTAAACAAATAAAAATCAGTGTTCCTTATAGCAAATGCCGAAATTTCAACTCCAGATGTGGTCTGGTAACATAGATTTTTGTACATACAAAATGCTCGTTTTTATTTTTTTGTGACACAATAAATTCCATTCTAATTTCCCGCAAATATATCTATTTATACGACACACGAACACTACAATGGTACCATGTTAGTGTTCATATCGTTGCGGGAAATTAAAACGAAATTAATTATGCCACAAAAAATAAACGAGCATTTTGTATCTACATGTACAAACATCTATGTTACCAGACCACATCTGGCGTTGAAATTTTGGCTATTGCTATAAGGAACACTGATTTTTTATTGGTTAATTTTATTTTACGAAATATGTTACGAAATTTTCGTTGATTTTGAGTAGTAATGGGGCTTTAAGGTATAAACATGTTTTTTGCCGGTTTACTTTTGCTTTTCATAGGTTCCCAATAGTTACCGTCGCATTAACACCATCATTACAATCATCATGCTATTATTAGTATTGTAATAACAAATATATTTGCGAATTAAATAAGTCTTTTAAATGTCGCAATGTATTCTAAACAAATCACCAACTAAGAACGGTACCTTTTCAGCAACCATCAGATTTATGTTTTCTTCTTTGTACTGGTCATAAATGTAGCCAATGTGCTGGACTGGAATGGGGCTACAAAATATTGAACATTTTTAGAAAAACATGACCTAGATATTATATATACATGAATTAACACAACGGTTAAGCAGACACTTTATATATGTACACGCTTTTAAAATCTGTTGGTAGTCTGCAATAATACACAATACATTATATATTAAGTTTGCTTCCCAACAATGTTATATTTGTACGCTTCCCCAAAATGTCCTGGGTTGCATAATTATAGTTGCCACTTTGTCCTTCCGTCCGTCAGGCTGTCTGTCCTTTCATCCGTACTTCTTCCGTCACACTTTCTGATCTGGTCTATATATCAGAAACTAATTGCCGGAATTAAACGAACTTTAATGGAAAACTTCATAAAAATAAAGAAGTGTGTCCTCTAAAACGACGTCACGCTTCAATGATTTGTCCGAGTTATAGGACTTGCAGATTTCGTATATAGGTATATAATGCACAATTCCTACATGTCAGATTGTGCGGGTTATTTGAAAAATCAATGAGTGGTAGGATCTTGACAAATTTATGTTGGAAGCTTCATTGCCAAAAAGAGGTTTGAATTTACAAATTTTACATGTTCCGCTTCGGTGAGTTTTGTGTTTGAGAATTCGAGTTAATATTGTTTTGCTGCAAAAATAATCAATCTAACAACAACCGCTACACAGGAATTGTATTACTAAAGTTTCTTTAAAGTGAATTGAGGTTACACAAATATTGCAGGTATTCAATAATGAGTGAATAGCCCTACTTACCATTGGTCCCATGAGAGTTCATTGGCCAGAAGCCTGGATGCCACAGTGTTGATGAAGAAACCAGTGAAACCCTCGATGTTGCGTGTGGATACTTGTTCCTCGTAAACATCCTGAAGGTTTTGTGTCTGTGAAAAAAAGCATTAGAACAATTGCTTTCTTTATTGCTTACACAAATTACCCAAGTAAATGCATTGGTGGCAAGCATTTTTACTTTAGTATTTGACAGTTCTAATATAACTATGAGGATCTTATTTACCCTTTGCATGCTGCGAAATTTGTCTGCTAAAATGTCATCTGCTGAATTTCTAAAATTAGCATTTTCTTCGATTTTTTTTCAAAGAATACTATCAGGATAGCAAACAATTTGGATCCTGATGAGACGCCACGTTCTGTGGCGTCTCATCTGGATCCGAACTGTTTGCAAAGGCCTTTAAAATTCGGTTCCAGCGCTAAAAGGGTTAACATAAACATTACTAATGCTTTCAACGTTTAATCAGAGGCCGGGTGTCACTTTTGCGACATTATTCATATTTATTATGGGTTTTCTGGTTTAACTAAAATGATAATTCCACTATAAAATTCAATTGTGAACACCAGTTACTTCTAATCTTAACCATAGCCGACATACCACAATAAAGGCAGCTTTATACATGCTGATGCCGTATTTCTGCATGAGATTCTCCCGTCGCTCCCGCGGCAGCATTGGCATGTTCCGCTCCAGATCGTCTATAAATACTTTGCCTTCGTGCAGCACTGCCCCCTTCTGGTCAGACCTGTGGTACAGTCTAAGTGGAGGCAGGTTGGGTTCAGGCATGAAGCGGTAATCTAGCTGCACCTCCTTGTCTCGCATTGGTAAGGTCTCGCTGGAGAAAGCATAGACTGAATTGCACGGGTTGGATTACACTAATTCCACTTCGCATAGGGTCCCATTATAAAACTGCCAACTTTTAAAGTATTTTTCTTGCCTTTCCTATAGATCAAATTTTGCAAGCCTGTTATCATTTTGAAGATTAATCTGTCCTCTTCCAATAGTTGCAATCAAAAAAATTCTCCCAACTTCTTCTTCTTCCCAAACACAAGCACCATCAGAAAGTAAGGTTTCGGTCTCAATGGAGAACTAATACACTAAATTACACAGAATGTTGACCTATCGCTGTGGCGGAAAATGTAGTCCCTTTAGAGCATGTGTCAACATATCAATTACTGAATATTTGTAATGTTATTATGATATTTTTCAAATTACTGACTTTTTTAAATAACTGAAATCTTAGCTGGTAAGGAGACAGATTCATTTGTACAAGTATGATTTTTAACATTTAGCTCAGCCTATTCATAGGCCATAATTTATACGGTGTCGTCTCGATTGTCCCACATTTAAAAAAACCAATACAGGTGTGAAGAGGGGAAAGAAGGGTAAAGTTATAGGTCGGTTCACGAATCACACTTCAAACACTTAACAGTGTTCTTGTTTGGGTTAACTGTAGTTGGATTTTAGCCCCAGGCAGTCATCTTACCTGTATTTTCCGATATCGATTTTGAATCCTAAAAATCAAAATGTGGGACAATCGAGAGTAAACCATTTATACAGACTTTACACAATGGTCTGAAATTCACGAGGATTATGTGTGCAGTTAAATAAACTGCTGACTGATACGTACCCGGTGTCAAGATCAAACGAGCGTGTCTCGTTAACCACGCGGCCACCAGACTCTATCACAGCTATCTGCCTTTGAATCTCAAACTCTGAAATATGGAGGCATGCATGTAACAACTCAGGATGACTATTATCATATGGGGTTGACTTGAAAACCAGAGGGTGTAAACAGTTATAGGTTTAATGTTTCAAGATGACATATTGTTGCTTTTAAGAGAAAACATAAAAGAATGACAATGGATCTTCTGAAGAAAAATTTACTGCAATTTTCCCCGATAATGAGATTGTAAGACTACTAGTGAATTTTCTTAAAAGTGTTTAATTTTGTTCACTGTTCATTATTGTATATATTACCCACGGTAAATCTCGTGATATATTTTTAATTTTGTTATATTAAATGTTGAAGACACTTTTACATGTTGACATTGTTTTAAATATCTAATTACTGTTCTGAAAAAATGCATATTTGAGTCGATTTTTGTTTCTTATAAGAACTCAGGAAAACTGTCAATCATTGCGCAATTTAATACAATGTGTTTACACAGTCAAATAAAACAACAATATTAAGAAACACCTGATAAATCCGAAATCTAATCCAGCAGTGGCTTTGTAACAATAGCAATTTTTACTATTCAGGGCTTTTTTCCCATCTTTTTGAAGCGGCCTTGGCTTCTCATTTTGTGAAAAAATGAGTCGCCAACTGTTCAAAATTTTGAAAAAAGAGTTGCGAACTGTTCAAAATTGTGAAAAAAGAGTTGCGAACTGTTCAAAATTGTGAAAAAAGAGTTGCAAACTGTTCAAAATTGTGAAAAAAAGAGTTGTGAACTGTTCAATATTTAAAAAAAAGAGTTGCAAACTGTTCAAAATTGTGAAAAAATGAGATGCAAAATTTTTTAATTGTGAAAATTTGAGTCGCAAAATACTTTAAATTGTGAAAATTTGAGTCACAAACTTCTCAAATTTGTGACAAACCGCCATTCTCTTAGAAGGAAAAAAGGCCTTGCTTTTTTCTATTCCTCATCACATTTCTAGTCTTCAGAGGCTGAAGGGTAAATTCCTTTTGTATTAAGGGCGTGTTGGTTGTGTTTTTGTGCTGTGCTTAACATTTGGTCACTTGCAATAAAAAAAGGACAAAAGGCTGCAAAAAGGTCTCGCTCTTTTGTCATAGCTCTTCAATTTTGTTTATATTACAAATACAAATTTTACCTATAGTTTTCTTGAGGCTGCTAAGTGAGTTCAAATTTTTCACCTCTGCCCTCTCACCAAAAGGCTCACCAGGCTTGTGCACAGATATATTGGCATCCACTCTCATTGAGCCCTCTGAAACAAGTTGACTTTAAACTGGTTTGAGTCCTCAATTGATTGCTTCGACCGTTTCAAGGCAGTGATCCCAGCTTTAATCCTTTAACCCTTTTAGCGCTGGAACCGACTTTTAAAGGCCTTTGCAAACAGTTTAGATCCAGATGAGATAAGTTTAGAACGTGGCGTCTCATCAGGATCCAAACTGTTTGCTATTCTGATAGTGGTCTTTGAAAAAAAGTGAAGAAATGCTAATTTTAGAAATTCAGCAGATAACATTTTAGCAGACGACAAATTTCCCAGCTTGCAAAGGGTTAACTAGCGTTTTGTATGATGTATTTCTTGTATAATTCTAGCTGAGGGTAACAAGGATTTCTGTCCTGAAAAAGTGTCTGGAGTTTCATTATTATTATATTGAACATAGGATGTAATGAATGGAGAGGCAAATTCGAATTTGTTTCAAAGAATACAATCAGAATAGCAAACAGTTTGGATCCTGATGAGACGCCACGTTCTAAACTTATTGTCTGTTCGCTTTTCCTTCATACTTTTAATAATTAAGGCTTCTGCAAATATCGGATTTATTAAGGTTGCCATGGCGTAGTGGATATGGTGTCCGCCTTGCGATCCCCACCGTGGGAGCATTCTTTAGATCTCCCTGAAAACACCAAGTACTAGTTCTACCCAGGAAATGGACTCGAGTGTTTCATTAAGCCTTAGGCTTTTGATGCAATCCAGATAAAACAAATAGGTTTAAACCAAAAGTGAGAACATTAACAACCACTTACAAAACAGAATGGCAATCGGATGGAAAGCTTCCATAAACCACCATTTAACAACCAACATTTATATACACAAATTATACCTGACATTTTCCCATCACATGTTCCAAGTGTAACAAGCAGCTGTCTTAGGTCCCGCACAAAGGACCGAGCCTCATCTCCACTGTGGAATTCTGGGGCTGTCACGATCTCCATCAGTCCACAGCCTAGGTTAATAGACAATATCAGTTATCCCTTTCCACCTAAAAAGCAAAGTGAAATGGCTTTGTGCAACCAGCATAAAACCAGAACAGCCTGCGAGAAACTCTCAGGCTCTACAGGTTCTATGCAGTTTGCTGCTCATCAGTATCTTAGGGTTAGAATTAAAATTTAATTCTAGTAGGAAAGGTCTTTAATTTAAATTGATAACGTTTCAAAATGGGTATATAACAAGTAAAGGAATATTAGCAAATTTATCAAGTGTATGAGAAATAAATGTTTCACAAAAGCATAGCTATGACAGCTAATTTTGTAACATAACATAAATGCTAACACTGGTAAGGGTTGGTAAATAAAAGGTTTATAAACATGCCACAATAATACTCAAAGGGATAGAAGTACAAAACTACAATGGTTCACTACAGAAGCAAAATAAATATAACTTTTTTTCCATATTCTATTAATCTTACCCAAACTAGAGCTTTGTCACAGACGTGACGAATACCCCCACATGCCGCATTGACACAGGATATTTTGCATGTGAAAACGCACTAAGTGACCCCGTGACCTAGTTTTGGACCCGGCATGACCCATATTCGAACTTGGCCTAGACATCATCTAGATACAACTTCTGACCACGTTTGGTGAAGATTGGATGAAAACTACTTGAATTAGAGAGCGGACAACATGCTGAATGTTTAAAACACACTAAGTGACCCCGTGACCTAGTTTTTGACCCGGCATGACCCATATTCGAACTTGACCTTGACATCATCTAGATACAACTTCTGACCAAGTTTGGTGAAGATCGGATGAAAACAACTTGAGTTAGAGAGCGAACAACCAATACGGACCGACCCACAGACAGACAGACCGACATACATACAGACCGACAGACAAGCTCACTCCTATATACCCCCCGAAACTTTGTTTGTGGGGTAATAATAATGAGTTACCAGCCTTGTGAGTAGTCAAGGGATGTGAATTTTACAAAAAATAAAAATAAATATCTGCCTATCCAAAGGATATAAAACTTACAATGGTTTTGTGCCTTATATCAATTAATTTATAAGTTACCATGCATGGTCCACAATCAAGGGAAGTCAATCTTACTGAATTATCAGTTACCAGCTGTTTCAATCACAAACATTGTCTTTAACATAAGTAAATCTTTTGATATACCCACTCTATCAAAATAATGTGAGGAAATCTTTTGAGTTAATTGCTCTTTTCATATCCAATAGATGACATTTTATGAACCTAGTGTTTTATCTGTGCTGCACACGCAAACGTATGATTTACCTGCTTGTTACACAAAGTACTTACACATATGAGTAAGGAAAACCTTTCACTAACCTTCCTTAAAAAAAGAAAACCTTCAATTACTAGCTATATACACAAAACCAACAAATTATCTGCACTATATACATAGCAAACCTATTAATTACCTTCCCTATACACATAGCAATCATATGAGTTACCTGCTCAGTACACATATCAAACCTAATAGTTACACTACGTCTAGCGCGATTTCTGCCATCCACAAAACATCACCGTGATTCAGCCCAGAGTGGACNAAGGCTGCAAAAAGGTCTCGCTCTTTTGTCATAGCTCTAATTCAATTTTGTTTCTACTACAAATACAAATTTTACCTATAGTTTTCTTGAGGCTGCTAAGTGAGTTCAAATTTTTCACCTCTGCCCTCTCTCCAAAAGGCTCACCAGGCTTGTGCACAGATATATTGGCATCCACTCTCATTGAGCCCTCTGAAACAAGTTGAGCGCTGGAACCGACTTTTAAAGGCCTTTGCAAACAGTTTGGATCCAGATGAGACGCCACAAAACGTGGCGTCTCATCAGGATCTAAACTGTTTGCTATTCTGATAGTGATCTTTGAAAAAAAGTGAAGAAAATGCTAATTTTAGAAATTCAGCAGACAACATTTTGGCAGACGACAAATTTCCCAGCATGCAAAGGGTTAAAAAGTGTCTGGAGTTTCATTATTATTATTATATTGAACATAGGATTCAGATGTAATGAATGGAGAGGCAAATTCAAGCATTATACCTAAATATCATGTTCAAAGGCTATAGTGATAAACAATATAAAAACATGTCATAAACCATTGAACAAATATTATTATAAATGTAATGAAATAAGGATACTTATATAATGTTCACTCTTGTTCCGCTTTTATTATCTTCTCATTTACAACGAACACATAAACTTATCGTCTGTTCGCTTTCCCTTCATACTTTTAATAATTGAGCAGAGCTCCAGATAAGGGTCGTATTTTCGTAATTACGAATTATTTTCANATAGTGCTACATTGAGCTAAAAATAGACCAACATTTTTGTCCAAAAAGGCCTGAAATTTAAGTCTATATTAAAGCAACATTTTTTTTTTTAATATTTTAGGTTAATTATGTTTTGAAATTGAGAGCTACTTATATTTATAAACACAACAGAATAATCTTCAGATTTTTTTTAAAGAAATGCCTGACATTAAAGCAACATGATTTTTTTGTTTGTAATATTTAAGTTAAATTATGTTTTGAAATTGAGAGCTACATATACTTATAAACACACTACAGAATAATCTTTAAATGTGTGGAAACTGTATATGGGTTGATATTTACCATGGCATATTTGTCTGTTGAAAGACATAAGATCAGTATAAACACACATTAAATCAACATTGCACAACAATATGAATACTTTACAGCTCTTTTTCGATAGCTATTATTTCCAAATTCTAAGAGCATAGAGAAAATTTCCAATCCTGATAAAAATAGTTTAAAAAAGTTAAATATACTAACGTAATGTTTTCATAAATGTTAATGATTTAAATCAAAATGCATAAATAATCAGGTGACATACAAATTCATATGATATCAAATCTAATGTAATAACATATGGTATTAAATATCCCATTTTGATAAATTTCAGAATAATATTCTCAATCGTAGCTTTATTTTCCCCACAAAATTTCATAGATTTTTTTGTGTTCAAAATTACAGCCTCTTACAGTCTAACTCCCAATAGCAAAAAGTAACATTTTCCACAAAAAATCTTTCCAAAATTTGCCCCAAAAGATGTCAAACTTTTCCAATAAACAAAATAATGGGTTTATTGAGTTTATTATACAGCAATATAATTCTGTAGCACTTTTTAATATAATTTTAACAAGTGATGTGTTTGTGAAACACTATGTCCCCTTTTGAGCGATTTTGACCCATATATTTGACCTTTGACCTTGAAGGATGAACTTGACCTTGACCTTTCGCCACTCAAAATGTGCAGCTCCATGAGATACACATGCATGCCAAATATCAAGTTGCTATCTTCAATATTGCAAAAGTTATGGCCAATGTTAAAGTTTGTGCAAACAAACCAACAAACAAACAGACAGGGCAAAAACAATATGTCCCCCAGTATAGACTGGGGGACATAAAAATGCAGTTGAACATGCACTTACGAACAAATGGATTACTGTTATTTATAATCATACGAATAAAGTTTCATTTTTCCAAATTTCATGGTTCAGTGCTGTATTTTTCCCAATCTAAAAGGCACAGGCTGTAAAATATAAAGCAAAAATAAATCACTGAAGCTGATTTACTGGAAGAGTCCCGGGCAAGGCTGCATCCAGGAAGGCCACTTGTGAGTTCGTAGGTGCCCCGAATGTTGTATTGGCTCGAGAGAATAGCTTGCTGTTGGCTTTGATCTGAGCGTGTATCTCTAGGCCTATCACAGGCTGCCATGCTTCAGCTAGCTTGTGTTTGATCGCATCATTAAATTTGCAGGAACTGAAGTGAGAACAAAGGTACATGTAAGAGCACGGGTAAGTTATACATCAAATTGACCTATCTTTGTGTCTGTGGTACAGTCTGGTTGCCTTTTTCTGTCAATAAGTTTTGCCATCGGTATGTCTGTTTCCTTGTTTCTACATGCCTAAAACACTTTCAGGAGATTCAGACTGTACTGAATTGCTCTTTTTTTTTTTCAAAAATACTTAAATATTTTTTCAATTATAGGGTAAAGTTATTTGTTGCATTTCTTGGGTTCTTCAAAGTTGAAGAAAATTAATCTATAGCTACTGACACAACTGTATGTTTAAACTTTTTATTTTCAATCTTTTTTGTTTGAGACATATGACATATGTAAACACATTTATAAATATTTATGATAAAACAGATATGCAGCAAAATCGTGGAAATAACTACATATGTTATGAATATCAACACGTGGTACGAAGTTACATTTTCAATATGTGGCACGAACAATAATGGTACAATTGCTATAACTATAATTACTATAAGTTTTCGGACACTTAAAAATACATTAAAATGTCTGAAAATTTAGATACAAAAAATATTGAAAAACTAGAAATGGCGCGGCAGAGGCCGACGCGTATCCCCACACCGAATGTTTGACCTAGGTGTGCCACAGGGTTGGTAATGGGGCCATGCATAGTCGAGATTGACCGTATTGTCATAAGAGAAGTTCAGTATCAACTAGAAATGGCGCGGCAGAGGCCGACGCGTATCCCCACACCGAATGTTTGACCTAGGTGTGCCCCAGGGTTGGTAATGGGGCCATGCATAGTCGAGCTTGACCGTATTGTCATAGAGAAGTTCAGTATCAATTAGAAGTGAGTAGGTGTAGAAATGAATAAGTTATAGTAAAGGCAATTTTGGGTGGGTGTGACCAATGTGGGCAGGGCGCCCCAGGGTTGGTAATGGGGCCATGCATAGTTGAGATTGACCGTATTGTCATAAGAGAAGTTCAGTATCAATTTGAAGTGAATCGGTGTAGAAATGAAGAAATTATAGTAAAAGGCAATTTTGGGTGGGTGTGGTATATGTGGGCGG
>VMBQ01001680.1:129237-156364 GCA_007657795.1 Dreissena rostriformis
AAAAAAAAAAAAAAAAAAAATTTTTTTTTTTTTTTTATAGAAAGATGTGTATCATGATAATTATATCTCAATTCTATTTCAATTTAATCTTTTCAAATATACTAAAATATGAAAAATGCAATGAATATAGTGCTAACATGTACAAATGTAATAATGAGAGAGTAAGTAAAAAATCCCCCAAAAATGGAAACGCCGCAAAAATTCCCCCTCCTAAGGGCTGCGGACCCCTTCCCCCAAAGTAGTGTGAGGGCCCTGGCCATCGGTATGTCTGTTTCCTTGTTTCTATATGCCAAAAACACTTTCAAGAGATTCAGACTGTACTGAATTGCTTTTTTTTTTCATTTCAAAAATACTTAAATATTTTTTCAATAGGGTAAAGTTATTTGTTGCATTTCTTGAGTTCTTCAAAGTTGAAGAAAATTACTCTATAGCTACTGACACAACTGTATGTTTAAACTTTTTATTTTCAATCTTTTTTGTTTGAGACATATGTAAACACATTTATAAATATTTATGATAAAACAGATATGCAGCAAAATCGTGGAAATAATTACATATGTTATGAATATCAACACGTGGTACAAAGTTACAAACAATACAGGTGTTAGAAAACTTAAAGACAACCAAAAATATTGCATAGATGATCAGATACGGGTTTGCAGTGTGTACAGCGTCAATTTTTTCAACAAATAATAGCATGTGCTTGTAATGGCATTCGTCTGCCAGGATTTATGACCTTAATCCAGATTTATAAGCGTAACAGGGCAGAATTCTAGTAAAATAAACTGTCACAAAATTTAGAGTCATTAAATATGGACGAAAACCCGTATGTCCGAAAATTAAGAATCACAAAAAAAAAATGCAAAAAACGGTGGTGTCCGAAAATTTTACGGTGTCCGAGAATTTAGAGTGTCCGAAAAGTGAGTATTTTCGGTAATTAGTTCGCAAATCGCGGTTAATAAAAAGCTAAATTCAGAAGTTCAAACAACATTCGTTTAAAATAAGTTTATGGCTGTTAAAATACCTTGAAAATGACTTATTGGAGAATCTTAACTGGGAAAATAACAGAGATTTGAGATGTTTTTGACATAACTTGCACCGATGTTTGGGCGCAGACATTTTGTTCTGATCGGTTGCACACCACTAACACATTTGTCAAACCAGGGCGCCGATAATGACAGTTTACATTAATGCGTGCTTACAAAACTGTTTATGCATGCTTTTCATTCATAGTAACATACATATAAGCATACATGTTTTTCCGTTTTTTTAAGACGAATCAAAAAGAACTTTTCATGTATTTTATGATGGCAAAACGTCCCACCGTAAACACAGAGAAAAAGTCTGGTTCCCGATTTGTAATTCTGTCACTAGCTGGTCCCAAACATAGAGGAAGTAGACGGACTTCGAAAAAGAAAGTTGGCAAGTTGTATTCTGTGAACTTGTTCCAATTCTTAGAATGCTGTACATATTTGTGCGTAAATTGGGTTCGTTGTTGGTGATATGACATTGTTGAAAACAATTTGGATGTTTTGACGTAGTATTCGAGTGGGCCTCAGAAATATAATAAGAATGGCAACTTCGGACGAGTTTGTTATTGACAGAACCCTTGGTGAAGGAGCTTTCGGAAAAGTTTTTCTGGTAACGGGATCTGAAGATAATAAAAAGGTATGATACTTGTACACGTTACTGAAACTGTGGCGTTTTTTTGTGATTTTAATAAGTTCGTAGTTTTGACGCTTAATAAAAGTAAATGGGACTCGAATGATATGGTTTACAACATGTATTGCAGAATCGAAATCGAAAGTAGATCAATAGATGTGAGTGTTTTTCGAAGTTTATGAGGTCCTTTCAGAGCCAGAGGCTCCATTATGTGTGCACCCGGAGTGTGCTCCAGCACCCCTACCTAATTAACTAACGAGACTCACGAAAGATGGGACGAATTATGAATTATAGCTGAAATGTCCAGCTATAACTGATTTTTTTTTTACTTTTGTGGTCTTGTGTTGTGGATGGGGGGGGCGAAGTACCCGGAGGAAACCCCACCTGTCCGGTATGATGACCACCAACCAAACTCACATGCTGCCGGGAACGGGAATCGAACCTGTGTCGCATAGATGAGAAACAAATGTTCCAAGCACTGTGCTAGCCGGGCAGCAATATCAATAAATATTCGCAATCAATTCCATTGTTGCGTCATACAATAACAGCAAAGTAAATGTATCAACCTTTCTATCCATGTGGGCCTTATGAGTTGCATAACGCAAAGCACGTGTCTGTCCGTGCATACGTTTGTCCCGATCGAAACGTGCGTTTCTTTTCACTTCTTTTTAATATTGGGTGGATGTCATACATTCAGAGTCAAATAACTTAATTTGAAGATGATCGTTAAGAGAGGAATTTTGGCTTCGACGTGTTTTGACAGAATTATGACCCTTTGTTTCTTCTTCCACTTCATATTTCATAGTATTTCAATGTACATTTGTACATGAAGGTATATCTACTTTTGCTTTCAATTCATTATACTGCTTTGTATGTTAAAACGTTTCTTTATTCGCAAGTTCATGTACACGTACACGTGCATGTACAACCCATTTCCCATAATGATAGTTTGCATTTACATTGTTTTTCGTACCCCCAGTATGCTATGAAAGTAATCGACCTCAAGAAAGCGCCAGAGGAAGAACGTGAATTAGCACTGCGAGAGGCTAGTCTTTTAAAGACTTTGGACCATGAGAACGTCCTCAAGTATACGGACTCTTTCGAAGCCAACGGCGCCCTGTGCATCGTTACAGAGTTCTGCGCGCACGGCGACCTCTCTGAGTTTTTGGATCGACGGAACTCGACCAAGACGAAGCTGGAGGAAGACCAACTCACGGAGTGGTTTCGGCAGCTGGCAAGCGCTTTAGATGTGAGTGAAATTACAAACAATTTATTTGTACTCAAGACTCGTACAGTTACTCATGTTTAATGTTACAAAAGTCCATGCGTTTGAATGACATCGATTTAACAAACATCTAAATTGTTATGGTGATCATTTGTTATGCCGATAGTAAAAAAAAATTGTGTAGAGGATATTTGTTGGGTTTTGTGGGATATCGATTTTAATTCACGAGTGATCATAGATTTTTTTTTTCTATGAGCATTCTTGAATTAAAATCGATATTCCACCGAATCCAACAAATTTTCTTTTTATTGTATGCTTTCAAATAATTATTTTTGTATTTTTGTAAAACATAGTTCCGGTAAAACAATGAATATTATCGTTAATTTTCCCTGTTTATTTTCACTGTTTGAAATAGTGAATTATCAGTTTTAATTCACTGATATTTCTCTATAAACCACCGGAAAGCATAAAATAACTATTCATAAGTCTGTTTATGGATAAATCTAGAGCTCATACACTGTCAAAGTTGCTTTGAAAGTTTTTTAAACATATTTTAATAACACTGTCATTTTCGACGTCATGTGTTTGCAGTTGGTGGTTGCAATGTTTATCTATAGAATATATATATTTTTCATGTCAGTATTTACACGGGAAGAAGATAATTCATCGAGATGTGAAAACCCCGAACGTATTTCTTACCGAGAAATGGACTACAAAACTAGGGGATATGGGTCTCGCCAAGTAAGTTTTCCGAAACACAGACTTCAAATTCCAGGTATCTGTGAGTTACTGATAATATTAAACGGTCGTCTTTCAATAGATAAGGGCCGTTTAATGGATTGCAAGTTGCGCCAAGTTCAAGTCACAGCTTGATCCTCGAATCGCCATGGTTGAAAGGTCGTCTTTATGCATAAAATGTGGTATTGATGGAAAAGTAATCGTTTCGGACCATATTCCATCATCATATTCTTAATTTGTATATTTCTGTTTTAAAATAGATCATTAATTGTCAGATTTCAGCTGAGTTTCTTATTCGGTCATATGATTTTTTTTAAGAATTGTTTTTGTTACGTAAGCTTTTGTCTCAATCAGTGTCGTGTTTTTTTTTCTCCAAAACTTGATGTGGGTTCAGGGTTGAGAGCATTTAGATTTTCGAACTAATTATGTAAAAGCCCCTTAACACAGATTTTAAGCACTATCTACCGTCATGTCCTCGCTGGGCTAATACGTCGTTAGTTTGATACCCGTGTGGGGATCAGATTTCTAATGACCAACATTTTACCCTGTTACTTGTTATGTTTTACCCCCACAACAAAGTAGATATGGTCTACTTGATTTACTATGAATGATGGTCCGTCTGTGTATCTAACATTGAACAAATTACTGAAGTTATGCCCCATATTCCAACTAAGAAGATTTTGAAATGTGTTGGGACATATTACGACATGCAGCGCTGGAAGGTATTCGCCACTACTGTAACAAGCTTTAGTTGAAAGCAGGATACAGGGGCGTAGATAACCTCCAAACATTGGGGGCGGTCCAGTTTCTGTACTGGGAACATAAAGGAGTTCGTTTGAGAGGGTTGACCTCTCCCGTGGTTCCGAAAAAATTTACAATTACAATTAATATGGTGCGTTTTGGGGGAACTTTCATGTTGATGTAAATGCTCGATTTTTGTCTCATTCTCAGTTTGTCATGAAATCAGTTTGTCCAATGCCGCCGCCAACGAGCCAGAAATCTCAACAGTTATTATTTTCTTTCCAAAAACTCGTGCTAATTAAAACATAAAATTAAGTAAATGTTTATGTATTTTAATGACGGAGTTTAACAAGTGATATGAGAAATAATAACAATAACATTACATTCACAACACATATATTTTAATACTGATGGACATATTTAACACCTGAAATGGGAAGACTGTTATAAATAACCACATGCAAATACACAACGACCAATACAATATGACATGATAAGTAAAGATCGTCATGCCCACGTAGCGCGATGCCCTGGCGTGCGAGGAACCGTATGATGAGTAGGATTTGCAGCAGCTGCTTTCGGTTGTCGGCCTTCTCCTTAGCGTGCCCCGCTGACAGCGTCTCTCCCACGTCACGCGTCGTGGCGGGAAGAGTCACCAGTCGCTCGACCGCCTCCTTGTGGCACTCGCTTTCGTCGTGCTTCCGGAACTTCTCGGTACCCGCTTTCCAGTTGGAGAAGCCGTCACTGATGAAGCTGCCGTCCACCTTCGTGTTGCCGATCTTGCCCGTCTTCTTGGCCGCCATGCAGAGATGGCAGAACGCAAGGTCCCGGCTCTGAAAAGAATAACATTGTAATAAATTTTGTGTTAAATATTAATGATAATAATAAGAAAAAATATTAAGCAACACATTTTTTTACAATACGAGTAATATTTGTATGTTGTGTCTTTTTTTCTAAATTTCGTTTGTATTTAGATAGACGTTAGGTTCATTAAAGATAAGAACGATCGAAAATTAAAATTTAATACTAATATACATACCTCATCGTAGTGGAGCCATGTGAAGGAATCAAACCAACTAGATTGGAATAAACGCTGTTCTGGCTTTTTCTTCCCGAATGTACGCTTAGGAAACGCAAAATTTCGAGGCTGATTAGGAATACTCATTTTGAACATTAAACAATTACATATATGATATTGTTTCAATGATTTCTAATCAAATAATAACTGTTATACTTAGAGAACAAAAATATTTTCAAACTTATTAATGTTGTTCACGCGTATATTTACTCAAAATTGTTTTAAGTGGCAGTTACCTTTGAATTAAAGCGATCAATTAAAATTAAAATAAAAGCCTGTCCTTAATCAAAACACTGATGACCAAGTGGAAAAGAACGGAAAAGAACAATAAAACAATTAAAGCAATGACATTTACCCCGGCACCTAGTTTATGACACCCAACAAGGGATATTGACACATCACTATTGGCAACCTCAGAGCAGACACATGGGGACACATGGCTTCTGCATTGACGGCGCATGATTACAAAAATACTGGTTTTGGGGCGTTGATTTTTGGGGGATTTTACGTTTTATTTATTCAACGATGACTAGCCGAAATATTGGGGGGGGGGCGGCCCCTTATAACCTACGCCCCTGGGATATTTCTTTCAAACTTTCGGTGGGTCTAAAAATGACGGTGATTTTGGGACACGCGCGTATATGCTTCATACCTCTGAAATACTGAAATACACACTTTAAAACATAATAATTATGTGACTTTGTGATATTTATAACCTATAAGTTTAACATAACTTATACTTAGTACACGTATAGTTAATTTCATGCATAGATAATTGCGATGCTTCTACACCATTAAATATGCAAACGATGACATTGAAAATGTAAACAGACACCGATAATCAATGTCGCGTCGTGTATGACTCAAGTATAAATGAGCCTCTATCTGTGAAAAAGGTGATTAATGCATGTGCGTAAAGTGTCGTCCCAGATTAGCCTGTGCAGTCCGCACAGTCTAATCAGGGACGACACTTTCCGATGTTATTGCATTTTTCGTTTAAGGGAAGACTCTTCTTGAAGAAAATCCAGTTTAGGCGGAAATTGTCGTCCCTGATTAGCCTGTGCGGACTACACAGGCTAATATGAGACGATACTGTACGCACATGCATACAAAAAACACTTTTATCAGATCGCGGCCCATATAACGTATTTTTAAAATATGATCATTATACCAATACCCATGGTGTGCCGCACCATATTTCACTTTATTTTAACTAAACAAACACTTTACTGTTAATATTCGAATTTCAAAACAAGACTGTACATATGATATTTCGTATCAGTTCCAAAACAGACAGATGCAGGTAACAAGATAAAACCACTTAAAAGAGGCAGTTAAAAAACGATATCTCTGTTAACATTTCAATGTTCAATTAATCAACAAGTATGTTAAATTCTGCATCTATTGTATGTGCTGAATGAAGGAAATCAATGTTTATTTTACTCTTAACGAAAAATACACATGTACATCGTTAAGTGCTATTTTTCTGTAAACTGGGCCGGCTAGCTCATTTGTGTCGCGTTCTGAGAAAACTGGGCATAATGCATGTGCGTAAAGTGTCGTCCCAGATTAGCCTGTGCACACAGGCTAATCAGGGACGACACTTTCCGCTTTTATGACATTTTTCGTTTAAATGAAGTCTCTTCTTAGCAAAAATCCAATTTAGGCGGAAAGTGTCGTCCCTGATTAGCCTGTGCGGACTGCACAGGCTAATCTGGCACGACAATTTACGCACATGCATTATGCCCAGTTTTCTCAGAACAAGACACATTTGGTCCATAGTTGGACTACAAATCCTACAAATCCTATGATCGCGGGTTCGATCCCCGGCCCGGCCACATAACGAGTCATAAATTTATCACTGCGGTGATATATTTGTAACTGCGGTGATACTTTGGACAAAAGGACAAAAACATAGGAAAAAAAAACATAAATAAACTTATCGACTATCCTTATTCATCCATTTTGATTTTATTTAAACTATTGTTAAATATTTAATTATTTTCTTGAACAAATCTCGGTTTGTTACGGGGAAAATGGTTGAAATCTGACCCGAAGAAATAAATGTAATAAATAAAACAGCAGGTATAAAAATATACCAACAGTCATAAGTTGTCACCGCTGTGACAAAATTGTTACCGTAGTGACAAAATTGTCACCGCGGAAACAATTTTGTCACCGCGGTGAAATCTATTTTTAGCTGTTGGCGTATTTGTACTTTTGACCCAAATGGTACGGCATACACTTAGTACTGGTAACCAGCAATCCTAGTTTGCGTTGTTTTATTGACCGCCGTGAAATGACTAAAATACTTCTGAAAACGGCGAAAAATCCAACCGACCAATCTAACAAATGTTCTTGTCCCGACACGATCATCATGTCGTAAGCTTAACCAGCTGCTATTTACATATTTTACCACTTATTATTCCCTTTAACTTTAAGAATAAACTGCGGTTGTCTTCTAAACTTAGTATTCAGAACGTCACGATATGCATGCTTCTATTAACCCATTTATGCCTAGTGGACTCTCCCATCCTTCTAAATTGGATCAATTTATTTCCAAAATTAGGGATGTCTAGTATATTTATTTCTATATTTAGAATATTTCTTACAGAAATTCCTTTAAGCAAACAGCGCAGACCCTGATGAGACGCCGCATCATGCGGCGTCTCATCTGGGTCTACGCTGTTTGCCAAGGCCTTTTTTCTAGACGCTAGGCATAAATGGGTTAATGTTTTTCAGAAAACCCGAAGTTCTTATAATATTGTTCATACTTAGATATAAATTATTTATTTGTTGATTCTTATATTTAGTTAAATGTTTTAATGTCATTTAATAAGTTTATATTTTGGGAGCCTTACAAATGTTAATAATTACATACCATATCTTTACTTATACATATGTTAATTTGTTTTAAAGAGTTTTGGAAAAACCGAGTCAGAAGGCGGTGACGTTTTGTGGCAGCCCTTACTACATGAGCCCGGAAATATTCTCCTGCAAACCATACGGGGATAAGGTAAGTGTGCACTATACAAGTATATCAAGGTCTGTGTGACGAGCTATATACTAAAAATCATTTACACTAAATGTCGCGTAGTGTATTATATCAATGTATTTTACCTTCTGTTGCCAATTTGAGACTTTTTTGCACTCAACTTAATTTCAATATTACTATATATGTACACATTTCTCAAAGAAAAACTATCCACCACCGGTCTTTGGTAGCGCGGATTTGATACTAAGCTCGGTGCCTGTTCTTTCGCTTTAAAAAAAAATGCTTCTTTTTATATGATGACAATATACAAAAAGCAGTTACGAAGTTCGGATATTTGAAAACTTCCGCAAAATATTGATGTCCGTTTAATTCTGAGGTCCGAAATATACTAGCTACTTTCCTGAAAAAAAAACACTGAAAGGAATAAACTGCTAACCGGAATAAACTGCCTTTCAGAAAATACTCTCATTCTTCATTATAATACACTATTAAATATTATATGATCAAAATATAATAATAATAATAAAATGCGCTAACCGCGCAGTATTCCTGAATGTTGCTGTAAGGAATAAAATGTTAACCGGGATAAACTGCCTCCCGGAAAATAATCTTATACATGTACTATAATAATAATTTAATATTATATATTATATAATTACACTATAATGATAATAAAAAAAAAGCTTACCGCGTAGTATTCCTGTATGTTGCAGAGCGACATCTGGGCTCTAGGCGTGATTGTGTACGAGATGGCGACGCTGGAGCGGCCGTTCGACGCCACGTTGATGCATCAGCTCGTCTTCAAGATCGTCCACGGCGGGGTGGGTGCTGATACTTCTTATCGATGATGATTTGAGCGTTAAAGTATTGTATCTGACTTTGTTTCATACAAAGCCCTCATTGTATGGTCACCCGGTTAAAATAATCATGTATGTAGACATTTTGAACGAATTTTTGTAGTTCTACAAATGTAACAACCGGAAAGTTAATCAAAACATGCCATTAAAGTCGTTTTGAGATTAACATTTTAAACAAAGATGCCGGAGTGCCTGGTTATTGGTAATTGGTTCCACGAAGAACAGCTCAACAGTCATACTATATAAAAGATAACTCCCCGCCCCCCTCCCACCCAAAAAGAAATTGTAAAGTATGTAGGAAAGAAATCTGATATGATGTGGCTTCATGAAATCCTGTTATGCCCGGTCCTCAGACTTTTCCCTAAAATCAAAAATATAATGACTAACAAGTCACAAAATCGAATCTTAATGGGGGCTAAGGTTGAAGGAGATTATCTTTATAATTATACATGTAGTCAAAAATTAAAAAAAAAGTGATTTCGTTTACCTTTAATACATATATACATATACATTACTTTGGAAGTTTATCTTTACATAATGTACCGGGATAGCTTGTTTCCAATATTAATACACAAATCTGAGCATCTGTCTTCCTATATATACTTTATGACCGGGCTTCTCCTAGATAATGGCATAGCTACGCCATCCACCGCCTGTGGTAGTAACTATATGTCGCAAGGTATCCGCAAAAATAGACACGTACTTTTGTGCGTTTTCAGCTTCCGGAAATGCCGAAGGGCTACCGACAGGAACTGACGGACATACTTGCCATAATGCTGCAGAAAGACCCGGATGCGCGTCCTAGTGCGGCGGTCTTGCTCAGCCACAAGTTCTTCAAAGGAATGAAGGCGCCTGCTTTGCCTCCAAGGGTAGGTGAAGTAAGCATATCAGGGTTAACGGCATATTAATATCTTAGTGATTTAGAGAGATATGTAATATAAACGATAACACACGGCAGTGCTGGGCCGGATGTCTTTAATCAGCCCTAGCTGCATAATGGCCCTCGAGCCAAATACCCTCGGGCCGTTATGTCGGCAGCGTGCCGATTATAGACGTTCGGCCAAGCTCTGCCGTATGTTATTGTCTAAGTAATGAAGGTCTTAACTGAACTCCTCTTCTATGCAGCCTGATGCAGCGGGAGGCTCCGGACTGATCAAGTCTAGGTATGGTATCCAGCGACCAGACCCGGCCCACGGTAAAAAAGACGCCGACCGTGCCTACAAAAACCACAATTTGAGACCTTTGCTAGACACGCTGCAGCAGCTCCGCCAAAAAGAAAAGCGGGACGCCAAAGGTGACGCAAAAGAGGAAGCCAAAGGCGGCGCAGCGAGACCAAAAAATATTGGACTCACGTCGATCCTCATCCGGACCTCAAAGCCACCGCCACAAGCGGATCCGGCCAGAAAAGAAAAGTACAAGAAGGCTGTTTCCATTAAAGTGTGTATATCCGATTTTAGGTCAACATTTTATTTCGCAATCTTAAAGCAATTTTAAACCAAAAATTAATATTGACGAGGGAAGGTTAATTAATATATACAATGTATTTCTATGAAGCATAAATAATTTAATAATAAATAATATTAATAATAATAATAATAAAAGTAATAATAATGATAATAATAATAATAGTAATAATAATAATAATAATAATTATTATTATTATTATTATAGTTATAATTATAATAATAATAGTAATAAAAATTATAATAATAATAATTATTATTATTATAATAATAATTAAAAAAATAAATATGTTGTTAAGTAATTGTAAGAACTGCGCCAATACCATTTTTTATTTGTTACAGAACGAAAAATTGTGTGTGTATGTTGTATGAACAAATCTTAATAAAATAACGTGTTCTCTACTGTACAGAAAAACATATGTGCAATTGAATCTAACTCTAATTTCGTCGATTATGTGATACCATTGCTTATCAACTGTTATTATTGTTTATTTTATTCTTGAAAGTTGAATCTGTTTAGAAAACAAAATAAATAGATAGTATTTTTCCACTAAAAGTCTCCTACTAAGCCGCCGGATTTCGACATGTCAATGAGGCCCGATGGGGAAAACGAGGACGAGAAGGCATCTGCAGCGGCGTCCAACGAGTACGACATGGGATCTACAACGGTGTCCATGTCCGGCATACAACTGGAGGACACGATGGAGGACACGATGAGAGTGCACACTGGCACCAAGATCAACGCTGAAGATTTCAGCAAGACGCTCATTGACGTACAGAACAAGACTGCCACTGAGGCAATCAACGTCATGCAGATGATCGTCCGTACCATGACAGGCGTGTTTTCGGTAGGTTTACATTTTTGTTATAAGAAGACTTATAAATGTATTGTCACTAACTTGTTTTTGATAATTGTATACTATTTGTAATCTTCCCAAATCCTGCTAACCTGGTTTTAATTAAAGTTGACAATCCAGGTGATTATATTGGGGTTTGGCGAGTGGGCGAGTGGGCGGTCTGCATCAAGCAATGGGTTCCGTTCAAGAATTTGTGTTTGCCTTTACCATCTTCAGGATACTTTGGATACAGCAAACGTGCATGGGCACCTAACTTAGTATTGTATTTGTGGTCAGTCGAGTCGAAGTCATTATCATTGTTGCTAAAAATAGGATATCCACGTAAAACAAGGAAACCAGTAAAATAGAAAAACCAGATTGGATGAAGGTTTTGCACTGAAATTTTGTATGTAGGTATCTTAAATGCCGAACTAGCTTGTGATTGCATTTTGGGAAAAGGTCACTGTTACCCAAAACTAGAAAATGGCAAGCTGGTGGTTTTCGGTCAACAAATTAAGATTGCATGGATCAATCTTGAAACTTTGAATATACACATGAAGCTTGCTAACTTTTATTTTTATGTCCCCCAGTATATACTGGGGGACATATTGTTTTTGCCCTGTCTGTCTGTTGGTCTCACTGTCTGTTGGTTAGTTGGTCTGTTGGTTTGCGCCAACTTTAACATTGGCCATAACTTTTGCAATATTGAAGATAGCAACTTGATATTTGGCATGCATGTGTATCTCATTGAGCTGCACATTTTGAGTGGTAAGGGTTAANTGTTGATAATTATTTCTTGCTTTTGAGTATTCCATACTTGTTTTTGAGAAGAGCATACTAACTTTTGAGGATTGCATACTTGTGTTTAAAAATCGCATTCGTGTTTTTGAGTATTGCGTATTTGTTTTAAGTATTGAATACTTGGTTTTGAGTATTAAATACTTGTTTTTAACTATCGCCTACTTGTTAATGATTATTGCATACATGTTTTTGCTCAGTGCATTCACGTTTTTGAGTACTACATAGTTGTTGATCATCACATACTTCTTTTTTTAGCAAATCGCATCTTCACAATAAAGTATTTTTTAATGAAGATGATTGTTCGATAAGCTGTTGTACAGTCTGACAAAGCTATACATAAACGGTGTATGTTCTATTGTTAGTATTGTCCGTGTCGATGCGAACGGGTTATAAATAAAGTGCTTTCATTTTTTTAGGACCATGAATTAATTGCATTTTATTTGAATTGCATTGCCTTAACCCTTTGAGCGCTGGAACCGGATTTTGAAGGCCTTTGCAAACAGTTTGGATCCAGATGAGACGCCTCAGAACGTGGCGTCTCATCAGGATCCAAACTGTTTGCTATTCTGATAGTATTTTTTGGAAAAAAAATCGAAGAAAATGCTAATTTTAGAAATTTAGCAGACAACATTTTAGCAGACGACAAATTTCCCAGCATGCAAAGGGTTAAAGAATAAGCTTTGGTTCTAAATTTTAAATATGGAATTACATCTTCAGTGACCTTAATTGTATTTGTTTTTTTTGCAGCGAGACATAGACGAGAAGACTTTATCCGGTACGTATCTAAATGGTTCACTAATCCAAGCCCATATCCATCGGAAATAATTAAATGCATACTAAAATATCACCACGTCTTTTTTTTCTGTGAAAACTTTTCGTTTGTAAAAAAAAAACATTTTACTATGCAACGTCGAAGCCACGCTGAGGCACAACGAGACAGTTGCTTCGGTTAAATTGTACTGACCAAAAGATAACTTAGTTCATAGAATACCTTAGACTCTTGAATGATTTAATTTAATAAAACACTTATTGTAATATCTAGTAAATACAAATCGAATTATGTTTGTGTTGTAAAATAAAAATGTTAAACAAAAAAAATTGTATTGATTTTGAAAAAAATATTTATTTAAACAAAAGGTAAAACTACTCGTCGGTAGATAACGATGTGGACTTTACGGTATAGATAACAAGATTAACAAGATATTATTTACTCTTCAAATCAAAGAATCCTGTGGTACGTATATCATATGCATGTCATACTACAGTAATTGGTGTACAGATTCATGTACCTTATCCCACTTTGCAACTGAGCAGCTCCCGAATTGACAACATATATACTATACCCCCGCAAATCTTGAACACTATGAAAGATGTCGACTTCAAACTTGATAGTTAGATCTCATTGCGCAAATGCGCAATGCACAAAAGACATAACTCTTGCTTTCATACTTTTAGAGTTATGACCCTTTGTAATTTTATACTTACATTTTGTCGGGAGCATATCTTGAAAAGTAAACGAGGTATCAACTTGAAAGTAAATAGGTAGGGATATCTGATTGAAGGAATGTGGTACAACTACAAATTTATATGTTGTATGGTATTGTGCAGCTTTTTTATTTACTTATTTATGTTGCAAGTTCATGTTTCATTTTTTACACGCATTTCATTTGCACGTTATTCCCATACATAAGTTCAATGTACCTACATAGATATCAGCATCTTAGACCCCAAATGTATTTACCTGAGCACCCGCTGAGCACCCGCTGATCATGCATTTGATTTCATGATGTAACCATCGCACATCCGCCAGTTCTAATCAAAGTATTGGAGAAACGTTGTGATGCATGTTTTTGATGTGCAATGTACAGATTCAGTCTTTGTAAATACATACCAGTTGAGTTGAACTATTTTAACTACAAATATATTCAATTACAAATATCATGTCAGTTAAAGTATATAAGGCGATCTTATGTTTCGTATAAATCCCAATGAAGCACAAGTGTGTATGGTCCGATTTATCGATTGTTGAATCTTGTTCTATGTATTCTTAGAAAAGACACAACTGTTTTTATCACACGTAAAATCTCCATTTTGTCCATTACTCCAACTGCTCTATAGGACCCCAAGTATAATGTTCTAACATTTTGTTTTCAGCTTCCAAAGACCCACAGGCAGTTATGTTGCGGCAGATCGAACACTTACAACAGTAAGACCAGTTTTTGTCTATTTAAACATGCTGAACATATGTCAAATACTTTTACTATTTAAAAATTAATGTATGGTTTTCTCCATGACACTTGACAAAAGTTGGAAAAATTCAACACTATGCTTAAAGGATGTATCGTGTTAAAAGAAAAAAGACCGTTCACATTAAATACAGCCATAATATGTATTAATACATTTGTCATTTTCAGGTATTGCATAAGAATTCTGAACAAAGACTTGGACTTATTCACAGACGTCTACAAACTGATTGGAGAGGAGAACGACGAACACAAACTTGAGGTTGTTTCGTAATTGTGTATACATGTCATTGTAGCTTAGGATAGTTGATGTTCACAATTGAAAAAATATTTAAAAGTTATTGCTTTTGCTCATTTGGTCTTGATTTAGCGGAGATGTTGCTTTGTTTTTTTTTTGTTTTTTTTTCAATTTTCCCCAAATTTATTAAATTATGTTATATAATATTCTAGTTTATTCTTGTATGTAAAACAAAAATCGGTAGTTACCATTTTGTGACCGAATGATAAAAATGTATTTAAATGATTTGTTTCCTTATAGGGCGCAGCGATTTTTTTTTCAGTAAACGGTAATATAATTTATATTTGTTGGAACGCATTTAGACACACATTGTTATTTATCGTATCATTTGATTTCTTGTTTCAGGAACAACTAATAGGCATATTGGGCCACGAAAAATTCGGTCTCTGCGGCGTACACTTGATGTTTTTGAAGAACTTTGAATACAATTTGAAAAAACTGCAAGACAAACGTCTCTGAAGTGGTTTTGTCTCAACTGCATAGCTTATTATAATTATTACGTATATTTCGTTTAAATTTGATATTTTCCCTTCTTTCCGCACAGATATGCGGACGGTAATGGCATTATCCCAATTATTGTTAAATGTTGAAGAGTAAATATGGTATGTGTAAGTGTTGAATGTATTCTTATTAAACAATTATTTTGTTTGTGTTGACGACCTCTGTGTGCTTTTTTTCTTCTTTTTTTTCGGTAGATGTATTTTTCAAAGAAAAATCGTCATTTAGGAGAAGATGAATGTGTTGTTTTATTATAAGCGTATATGGTATTGATGCTTTAAAATAATGTACATTATATTTGTGAGACACTAATTGGTGCATTTAAGTATGTTTATAAATGTATATGTTCCAAATATATTTATTAATCGGTGTTTTAGTTTTCATTACGTATATAGATTTGTTCAATGTTGAACTTTTTATGAATATACATTTATTATCTTTTCTGCACGTGGTTACACATGTACATGTATTCCTCTATAAATGCATTAATGAAAGATCTTGTCCGTTTGTACTAACCTTCTGTTGCTGTTGATGCAAACGATGATAGTTTATTTGGGCATAAAATTAGCCATTTGTCATTCTTAACACTGGAGAATATATCATATTTCTCGAATTTTATAAACTCTATTGCAGCTCATCGGCTTGGTTATTCAAATCAAATCATAAAGACCTTTCAGTGAGGATGGTCGGAAGGGAGGAAATTCGGGTGCAACACATTTTTGCACAATTATGGCGCGCTGTCATTTTGAAAAATATAATAAATAATTGGTCAAAACTGCGTTGATCAGATTGTTGAATTTCAATGAATTCTTTGGAAAATTTCAATAAATTCTTTGGAAGCAGAAAACACCAGATAACTTGTAGGTGCTTATAAAAAAAAGATTTTTTCTGCAACCAATATTTACAGAATTATGACCCAAACATATGTTGTGATGGGGACATCTGTAGTTATGATCATATATAGTTACAGTATTCGTAGTCCTTTTTTCGTTGTATGGTAGTGCCAAATTATATTGCTTGTATCGGTAGATGTGGTACCAAGTTTCTTATGTTGGATTTTTGAGCTTTTTTTTCATATTGCCCAGCAGCCACTTGTGGTTTTATATCTTTAAATATTGGTGCACATGTATATGTTTTGATGTTGGGAGTACCTCTTTGTGTGGAAAGAATTGTTTTTGTTGTTTGAATTTGTAAAACAGTATCTTGAGGTACTGTATTTGTTAGAGTAGCTTAAGGATCGTGTATCAACTTACCGGTGTCTATAGAGAATTTAAATTAATTTCTTTCTGCATATGTGCTGTATAAATTATCTCTTGGAGGACGTCGAAGCATATTGTTTTAGTGCTTCTATTGTCAGAGGTTATCTCGAGACAAACGATACAAAACCCTGCTATAAAGATAATCTTTTATAAAAAAAAGTGCGCACACTAATGTCTTCTTATTTGTGTTTAGTGTACCATATTAATAAGTTCCGACTATCTTTATTAATAATATTTATTTTCAACACATAATAAGCTAACGTTTTTTTATGGTAGAACAATCAAATATAAGTAATATATACTGATATGTTGTTAAACTTATCATGACATATTTTTTTCGAAGATTGTAGTCATTTTGTGTGCTGGTTGTATGCACATCATGTTTTTATCAGTTTGCTATATGTATCTGTGATTTTTATTACCGATTTTTAATATCAAATGTATAAACAATAATCATATATGTTATGCAATTGACGTATAAATGAACATTAAATAAATTAAACATACAACTACCAATAATGCTTTATTTTTCATTATTATTCAACATATCTGATAATTATCCAAATATGATTGTATTTGTATTTACAAATGGTAACCGAACAGCTTCATGTTATCTGAGTATATGATACATATTTAAAGGCCCTTTAAGGAAACTAAATGCAAAAAAAACACAATCAAAATTGCTTTATATTTTGTTTCTTTCTGTCTTTTGGCATGTACATGATATGAGTTTCATAACTACCTTACGATAAGAGACAAGCATTTTATGCGCAATACCAAATATAAACTTAGCTACATCTGAAGGAGAGAAACATGGACAGTAACCAATTTCCAAGCAGTCTTTAACAAGATAAATGCACAAGGCACTGCAAAAAAATATCAGGAACAGGGCTTAATGTTAAACCGAGTAAATAAAATGATGAACTGTTATTTGATAATTTCAACTGTACATATATAGGATATAAGCATTTATTTTTGGTGCATTGCGATTCCATTACGAGATTGTGTTATTTATCACTAATAACATTATATATTAAAATAAGTGAATGTTTATTAGCATCGTTTTAAGAGCCTGTTTGAAATCACTTTTAAACAAGAGTTCTGCGGTCGAAGACATATGCCCCCAAAACGGGGCCCTGATTTTCACACTTATTGTGACAGTGACCTTCACCTTTGACCAAGTGACCCCAATTTCGATAGGGGTCATATACTGTCCAAGGCCAATGCACATGTGAAGTATCAAGTTAATCCGTCAATTGGTTGACAAGTTATTGGTCGGAAACGATTTTTACACTTTTTGTGACAGTGACCTTGACCATTGACCTATTTAATAGAGGTCATCTACTGTCCAAGGCCAATCCACATGTGAAATATCAAGCCAATGGGTCAATTGGTTGACGAGTTATTTATCGGAAACCATTTTCACACTTATTGTGACAGTGACCTTGACCTAGTGACCCCAATTTTAATAGGGGTCATCTACTGTCCAAGGCCAATGCACATGTGAAGTATCAAGCCAATCGGTCGATTTGTTGACGAGTTATTGATCGGAAACGATTTTCACACTTATTGTGACAGTGACCTTGACCTAGTGACCCCAATTTCAATAGGGGTCATCTACTGGCCAAGGCCAATGCACATGTGAAGTATCAAGCCAATCGGTCAATTGGTTGACGAGTTATTGATCGGCAACGATTTTCACACTTATGACAGTGACCTTGACCTTTGAGCACAATTTCAATAGGGGTCATCTACTGGGCCAAGGCCTATGCACGTGTGAAGTATCGAGCCAATCGGTCAATCCGTTCACAAGTTATTGATCAGAAACGAACTGGTCTACCGACAGACACACAGACCGACCGACCTCCATCCAGCAAAACAGTGTTCAAATGGGGGCAATATAACATTATATCATGGTTTAGCTACATTTACCATTGTGTAGACGATATGTTATTATCTTCACATTCGAATTATGACACGAGTGTTTTTAATTGGTAAGTAAAACTTTTCCTTTGTGAATTTGAAAATTTTGAAAACAATTGACAAATACCATTTTTAAAGATAAGTGATTATAATAATAATAACATAGATCTACCAATTCTGAAAAAAAAATACTAATTAAATAAGTGATTTTTATAGGCACCGTTAATAAGGGTCTACAATAATGGAATATCTTTTATATAACCTTATAATATTTAACGGGTGTGCTGTCATTACCAGCATGTAAAAGTATCTGTTTTCACTCATCAAAATATTACTACACACCTTTGCTACCTCCCTCTTTAAAACATTACTTAGGCCATTTGTGAATAGAATAGCTTAAGACAGACATCTACCGTACTTTGATTGGTGAATACAAGTTAATATATGACTGCTGACGCAGTTCCTAATTCGGCTGTTTAGAATGCGCATGACTATCAATGTTTAATATAGTTGCATCTTATTATATACAAACTTGTCAAAATATTAATAAAAACTTCAGTTGTACATTATAAGATGATTTCTAGCGTAAAACATTTGTTGTTCCTTCACGTTTATCGCTAAGCCGTAATGATTCACACGGAACTAAATTGGAAACGCTGGCTATGTAAGAATTACTGAAGTGTTCATTACGACTTGTATTGTTATAAATGCATATTTTAAGTCACCGATATATAAATGCATGAGTCTCAATGAGGTCTCAGTGACCTTAAGATTGTAGCCAAGTTTGAGCAAAACTTGCTAAGGCTTTGGATATATGGAGCAGACGCGAAACGTTTGACCATCAAATGTCACTTTGACCTTAAGCCAGCATGACTAACTCCTGCTTTCTGCGTATCACCTGAATGACCTCAACAATGTAGCAAAGTTTCATGAAAATCATTTCATGGGTATAGAAGAGGAGACGAAAATATAGGCTCAAAAACTTATGACCTTGAAATATGACATTGACAGACTCATGCCTCATGCATATCGTCTCAATGACCGGAGGAGTTTAAAAATGTTTCATTTTAATCATTCAAATAGTTATGATGATATTGAGGGGACGCGAAAATGGAGGGTTAAAGCTTTGACCTCAATGTACGACCTTTACTTTTAGCAGACTTAACTGACTCGTCCCTTCTGCACATCGGCTCAATGCCCTTAACATTTTAGGCAAGTTTCATGAAAATCTATCAAATGTAAAAGGCAACATTGAGCGAACAAGAACGTGTTACGGACAGACTGACGGACGAACGAAGGACATTCCTGTAATTCCCACATCGCTTTGCGGCGGGGATTAAATATATGACAAAGAACCGTTGTGAATAGCAATCTTTTACAGGGAAAAAACTCTAATTGTTTTAACCTTTCCTTTATTGAGATTAATATAAAAAATATGGTATTTTAAAATGAATACAAGACGTATGTGGTACAACACTAATGCATGAGAATGTATACATTTGTAAATGTCTTGTACAACCCAAGCAAGCAAACCTCTTTTACCCTCCATTGGTTATCTGCATAATATTTCAAATACGACTTCAACCTTTTGATCCCACGTTTAAAGATGCATAATTATATGCTACGTATAAATAACATTAATAAAATGTGAAATGTCATGCCTTATATAACATAAAACCAAATCATCCAAACAGAAATGCGCATTCAAACAAAATTATGCTATGGGAGAAAAACACCTTTAAATATATAAGAGTGAATATACAAATGCACATACAATACTAATAACCTAGAAGATGAAAGTGTGCATTCAATATAGGTGATGCAAAATCGATCATTATGACACGTTCTTGAATATTCAATATGAAAAAATGCACAATACATGTATATGTGTATATGAATAAGTATACATTATCCCGCATGTGCATGCAAACCGTTAATTTTAAAATACGGTACATGTACACCCATATTGTATGCCAAAAACTTCCAAACACCGCCATGTGTAAACTCATTTTGATTTTTGGATTTCTTAAGTAAGAAAATAACTATGGCTACAACGGAATGAAATCTTTGTTTCTGGTTGGCTTGAATTTCTGCAGTTTGGCATAATTCTTGAGAAGTTTCTTCCAGTAACAAGATACGTCCTCCATCCGTAAGTGGTCCCATATAAACTGCCGTCCTCTAAAAATAAAATAAAAATAAAAAAATCCTAGATAAATTTGCGTCCCCTAAAAAATCAGAAAAAAAGATTTCCCATATAAATTTATGTCCGCTTAAAATAAAAATAAAATGTCAAATATATATACATATGTCTCCTCTGAAAATAAGAAACACAGATAACTGAAGTGCAATATAAAATTAATTCAAAGTGATTTGTTAAGTGTTTGGATTTTGCTTTAAGAACAATCTTGTCAACAAAAACAACAACATTACAAGGCATATCATTTGTATACTTTGTTTGAACCACTATTTGCAAATGAAATACATGTATGTATATAATATATGCTTAAAATGAATAACAAAAAAAAGAACAATCTTGTAAATGACTGTAAAGGTCTGTAGTAAAAAAGCTAAACGGATTATAAAAAAATTAATTATCTGAAAACAGACGTGAAATAAGGAATAACTAGATTCATTCATGTTTTGAACTGGAGTTATGAAAATTTACCTTTTAGCTAAATCATGAACCACATCATCATTTTCTTTAGCAAACTCCAAAAGTTCTCTGAAACAACACAAAAAGACTTGAAAAAAAGACTTGAATTGACGACTGAAACTTCTTTCAGAAGGACATGGAAAACATGTTTTTAATCTAGTAAAAGTATATTCATTTGGAAAATAATAATAATCATATATCGATTCGTGGATTAGGACAAGAATCATCTACTACAATTAAACTCATTAGTGTATTAATTTGTTTGATAGTTGTTCTTTTTTATATCCTTTTTAAAATGTTCACACGATCATTTATGAGTATAAGATGAGTCATTAAATTTTGTTTAACACAAGACAAGTAAAACAGATGGGTTGAAAAGAAAAATCGACATAATGTTTTGAACGATAACTTACTTTACATCACTAAGATCCTGTTTGACTGGTATATAATGGACCCAGGGTTTCATGGCTGGATAGAAAAACTCCAGCCATTCGTCGCCAACGTGGAACACGACCGAGTCGCACAGGAACAAATGTTTAAAGCGAAAACTGGCGGCCACGCCACGGAAGTTGAACAAATACCTGAAATGAAGGTTAACAAATAGGCTGCACTGTATGAAAAGGGGGTTTTATGCATGTGCGTTAAGTGTCAACACAGACAGTCTGCTCAGGCTTATCAGGGATGGCGCTTTCCGCTTTGACGATATTTTTCTATAATAATAACTATAATAACATTAAAGAAAGTGGTCATGAATACATTAGTTGTCTCCCTTTACAGCCATGATTTAACACATAATCACGTTGAAAAAACGCCTCTGTTTATTAATTGGCTATTATTTTACTATCATATGAGCCTTGTTCTGGATAAAGTGGGCTTCATGCATGTGCGTAAAGTGTCGTCCCTGATTAGCCTGTGCAGTCCGCACAGGTCAATCAGGGACAACACTTTCCACCTTCACTAGATTACCTTTTATAAGAGACCTCCTTTAAACAAATTATTCTAGAAAAGCGGAAAGTGTCGTCCCTGATTAGCCTGTGCGGACTGCAAAGGCTAATCTGAGATGACACTTTACACACATGCATTTAGCTCAATATTCCCAGAACAAGGAACAAGGTTTCCGAATCTATCAAATCCTTGAAAACTGCCCTACTTGTAATCACAATGCTCTTCTAGTCTTATCTCCTTCGCTGGTTCCTTTCCCAACGTGTCCTGTATAATACAAATACCACACATGAGTCTATTGTAATTTGGCCTTATGGTCTGAATTTAATCTGGGAAAGTTTTTTTTTAGTTTCATGTATTAAATCAAATTACTATCAATTATGTTGGCGATCTTCTCATGCAATTACTTATAACACCAGGAAAGAAAAGTTTAAGACTTTGAGCAATAATAAGTTTCTCCATATAAAGGGGTAAAGGGCAATGTTTGAGCCCCAATTTAAAAATTCACAAACTGATAATGGTAAAAATAGGTCTACTACAGTACCTCTGATGACTTCCAAGCTTGATTTTTCGTGTACTCCGCATCCACTAAGGCAGGTTCTGCTCGGGACAGACGGACCAGCGGGTCACGTTCCGAACTAGTACGCGAGCCACGGAAGAACCCAATGTTGTGTTTCTTTTCCCAGGGCCACTTTTCAGCCGCTCTATGAAAAAATGAAAATAATGTTTATTAAATGAAATGTTAACAAGAGTGCCAAATTGTCACAAGATACGCCCGTTCTACTAAGTGACACCGTGACCTAGTTTTTGACCCAACATGACCCATATTCGAACTTGACCTAGATATTGTCTAGATCCTACTTCTGACAAAGTTTGGTGAAGATCGGATGAAAACTATTTGAATTAGAGAGCGGACACTGCTGTGGACACCGCCTCCGCCCGCCCGCCGCCCGCCCGCCCGCCAAGGGTGAAACTATTATACGTCCCGTTTTGTAAAAACGGGCGTATAAAAATTGATTTTAGGTTGATGACAATGATAAACAGTTGCCTTTCTATAGTACCCATGCACAGTGAAAAACTCATGTACCTGTGGAAATCATGATTAGATTGAAGGAAAAATGAAACTTACCAATAAACATGTTGTTAAAAATAACTCGTTTCAAAAATCGCGAAAAAAATAAACCCGATGAAAATATCGCAAAATAAAACTGGATAAAAATATTGCATAAAAATATTGCATGTGTTAATCGGTTGCATGTCTCCAATCAGACCTGACTGATATATAATCTATATACTACCTCTGACCAAGTTTGGTGAATTCAACTTGAACTAGAGCTTTGTCACTGAATGTGACTTATACCCCCATACCACTTTGACGCAGGATAAAAAGTTGTTTAAAAGTTTCGGATGAATACAATTTGAATTAGAGTCCGGACAAAGTGGCGCCGTTGAAAATGCACTAATTGACCCTATGACCTAGTTCTTGACCCGACATGACCCATATTCGAACTTGACCTAGATATCAACTAGATGCAACTACTGACCAAGTTTGGTAAAGATCGGATGAATACAATTTGAATAAGAGTCCGGACAAAGTGGCGCTGTTGAAAATGGACTAATTGACCCTATGACCTAGTTTTTTACCTGGCATGACCCATATTCGAACTTGGCCTAGATATCAACTAGATGCAACTACTGACCAAGTTTGGTGAAGATAAGATTTATACAATTTGAATTAGAGTCCGGACAAAGTAAAATGCACTAATTGACCCTTTGACCTAGTTTTTGACCCAGCATGACCCATATTCGGACTTGACCTAGATATCAACTAGATGCAACTACTGACCAAGTTTGGTGAAGATCGGATGAATACAATTTGAATTAGAGTCCGGACAAAGTGGCGCCGTTGAAAATGCACTAATTGACCCTATGACCTAGTTTTTGACCCGGCATGACCCATATTCGAACTTGGCCTATATATCAACTAGATGCAACTGCTGACCAAGTTTGGTGAAGATCGGATGAATACAATTTGAANTGGTATGATTTACTCACTTTTGTATGATTTACTCACTTTGTTATGATTTACTCACTTCGGTATGATTTACTCACTTCGGTATGATTTACTCACTTTGATATGATTAACTTACATTGGTATTATTTACTCACTTTTGTATGCTTTACTCACTTTGGTATGATTACCCTCTGCTCATCCCACCTGCCCAGGCCTGTGGGGTAGATAGGCCACACTGCCGGACCCCCCTCCCAAAATGTCCAGGGTGGGTACATAATGTCCCAACTCTGGGAGTCCTGTAACAAGATTATTGTCTGGGGTATGTGGTGATTTTTTAAGTCTTTCTCAACACAGTAGTTAGCTCATGTACATGTATCAAGTATTTCTTAACACAATGATTTGACCGTGAACATGTATAGAGTCTTTCTCAACACAATAATGTCGTCATGTTTATATATGTCTTTCTCAACACAATGATGTGGTCATGTATTAAGCGTTTCTCATTATAATGGATTTGTCATGTATAAAGAAAGGCATTGTCATCACAATGATTTTGTCATGTATACAGTCATTCTGAATACAAAGAATAAAAGCACAGTCAGTAATACAAGGCACTATCTAAGTAATTCTTTCTTTAATTCACTGTTTGGCATAAAAAGTAAAACTCACCACTTTGCTGAAGGAGAACACTGGCAGTGGGTCATGAAACTTGGACGACTGGGGCCAGTCCCTGGTGTTCAGTATGAACTCCATGTCTGGCAGCTTCTTGATGATCTCTAGGATAAAATGCTCCACTCCACTGCATCTACAACACCGTAAGACATACTGATCAGGGCTTTTTTCCCATCTTTGTGAAGGGGCCTTGGCCCCCTCATTTTGTGAAAAAATGAGACACAAACTATTCATAATTGTGAAACAATGAGTCGCGAACTATTCAACATTGTGAAAAAATGGGTTGCAAACTTTTTTAAATTGTGAAAAATTCAGTCACAAATGTCTTTCAATTGTGAAATTTTGAGTTGCGAACCTCTCAAATTTTTGAAAAACGGCCTTTCTCTAAGAAGGAAATAAAGCCCTGCTGATATAGAATGAACAGCAAATTTGTTCCAACTGAACTATAACAGAGTAGCTCCATCTGATAAATACCATAGTTTCTGGTTTTATTATATAATCCTCTATTTGCACTTTTTAATTGAAGCAGCGTATACTTTTATCCCCATTATATTTTACATTGTGTAAATACTTTATTCTTATCCCTCAGCTACATCTTAGCATAATTCCAAAGGGATTTATCTATTTATATTTTTTTTGCAGAACCCTTTGCTGACCTGAATTAAGCAGAATACTATGACTTATTCTTATAATAATCCCTGACTGTGACGCATTCTAAGCATAATCCTTGACAACTATTATTAGACAATTTTTTTAGCTAAGCCTGTGACTACCTGTTTTTTTTTCCAGAGTTATCGCTGATAACCCAAAATGCATAACCAGTGGGTGTTTTCTTGCCCGAAATAACAGCCTGTTTCCCAATGAAAAAAAGTAGTAAAAAAAAATGTTTCCCAAATGCAAAAAAACAACATTTTTCTCCAAAAATTTCACCAAAATTTCACACAGAAAATGCCAAACTTTTCTAATAAACTCAAAAATTGGTTTATTGAGTTATTTATACAGTACTTTAATTCCCTAGCACTTTATAATATAAATTTAAGAAAGCAGGTAAACATGCACTTATAAACATTTTGTATACTGTTATTTATAATCATATAAGTAATGTTTAATGTTTCCCAATTTCAATGCTTATCTTGCTCTTTTTCCCACTCAAAAAGGCACAGGCTGTAAAATAGAACACGAAAAAAGATCACTGATAGCATACTCCTTGACACCATCCATACCTTGCTGGGAACATGCAGTCTTGCTCTCGGTAGAGTTTGTGATTGATGATCTGGTAGTGTGTTCCTCGGGGCTTCGCTGCCTCAAGTTTCTCTCTGGAGATACCGTCCTTGACCCAGACAGCGAGGTCATTGTTGATCACACTGAGAATGAAATAGTTAAATAAAAACATCATAATTATTTATGATCTTCTGTGAACTTGTATGGTATTTAACATTCAATATTTTTTATTAAAAGGTTTTGAAAACAAAGGGCCATGATGGCCCTGAATCGCTCACCTTTTACTAGAATTGGCCCGGTGACCTAATTTTTGACCCCAGATGACCCATATATGATCCAAAATCAGATATTATCAAGATAAACATTCTGACCATATTTCATTAAGATCAGATGAAAACTGTGACTTCTATTGTCTACACAAGGTTTTTCTATGATTTGACATAGTGACCCAGTGTTTGACCCCAGATGACCCAAATACAATCCCAACCCAGATTTTATCAAAATTAACATTCTGGCCAAATTTTATTCAGATTGGATGAAAACAGTGACCTCTACTGTCCACACAAGTTTTTTAAACTTTGACCTAGAGACCTAGTTTTTGACCCAAGATGACCCAAATTCGATTCCAACCCAGATTTTAACAAGACAAACATTCTGACCATATTTCATTAAGATCTGATGAAAACTGTGACCTCTATTGTCTACACAAGGTTTTTCTATGATTTGACCTAGTGACCTAGTTTCTGACCCCAGATGACCCAAATACAATCCCAATTCAGATTTTACCAAGATAAACATTCTGACCAAATTTCATAAAGATTGGATGAAAACTGTGACCTCTATTGTCTACACGAGGTTTTTCTATTATTTGACCTAGTTTGACCTAGTGACATAGTTTTTGACCCCAGATGACCCAAATACAATCCCAAGCCAGATTTCATCAAGATAAACATTCTGACCAAATTTCATAAAGATTGGATGAAAACTGTGACCTCTATTGTCTACACA
>VMBQ01001681.1:10515-121799 GCA_007657795.1 Dreissena rostriformis
ATTATTTTTTTTAGCAGTCACATAAACAACCAAGCAATGTAATATGGAATTTTTACAACCATTATTGCTGCTTCTTCCTGTATTTGCGCGATGATTTTCTAAAATATTAACTCCGTGACGCTATATTCTCAAATCTTTTTCTATAAAGAAGGAATGTAGTTGACAATTGTTAATAGTTTTATTTGATCGTTCGTCAAAAAGTTGTAACTCTGTTACTCTTGTATCTTCAATGCAATTGAGTAATTAAATAGTAATTAAATTGAATGCGTTTTAATTCCCTTTTATTATTGTTTAATTTGAGTTACAATGCTATGACGTTAATTTTTATTTACACTTAAATGTATTATGAATATTGCTGGGCCAAGTGTGAGGTTGAGCGCTCTATAACCAGGTTTAAACCCCCAATGCGTTGCATTGACCGTTCCAAGGCGGTGACCCCAGCTTTATTCTTATTTGTGTTTATGTTGTTTTGTATTGTGCTGTATTGTGCTGTTTTGTACTGTTTCGGCAATCGGTCACTTGCCATAAATAAAGGACCAACTAATTGTTTGTAATAAGATTTCAATACTGCTCCAGCAGCTGGAGTTTCACTTCTTTATATTGGGGATGTAGGCATGGTTATGGCTTTGTGGATATGGTCCATTTATGACTTGGGGTTGTAGGCATGTTAATGGCTTAGTGGATATGGTCCATTAATGGCTTGGTGGATGTAGGCATGTTAAAGGCTTGGTGGATATGGCCCATTAATGGCTTGGTGGATATAGTCCATTAATGATGCTGGGGATGTAGGCATGTTAATGGCTTGGTGGATATGGTCAATTAATGGCTTGGTGGATGAATGCATGTTAATGGCTTAGTGGATATGGTCCATTAATGGCTTGGTGGATGTAGGCATGTTAATGGCTTGGTGGATATGGTCCATTAATGGCTTGTTGGATATGGTCCATTTATGACTTGGGGATGTAGGCATGTTAATGGCTTGGTGGATGTGGTCCATTAATTACTTGGGGATGTAGGCATGTTAATGGCTTGGTCGATGTGGTCCATTAATTACTTGGGGATGTAGGCATGTTAATGACTTGGTGGATGTGGTCCATTAATTACTTGGGGATGTAGGCATGTTAATGGCTTGGTGGATGTGGGGCCATTAATAGCATTGGAAATGTAGGCATGTTTATTGCTTGGTGGATATGGTCCATTAATGCCATTGTGGATATGGGCGTATTAATGGCTTGGTGGCAATCAGTCTATACATGGATTTGTGGCAATTGGTCCACTAATGTCTTGGTGGATATGGGCCCATAAATGGCATGATGAATATTGGTCTAATAATGGCATTCTGGCCATGGGTCCATTAATAGATTTGTGGCAATAGGTCCATTAATGTATTGGCAGATATTGGCCCATTAATGGCAATGTACATGTTCATATGGTTCCATTTCTGGCATGGTAGATATAGGGCCATTAATGTCTTGGTGGATATTGGTCCATTAATGGCATTGTGGATATGGCACATTTATGGCTTGGATGCAATTGGTCAATTAATGGCTTGGTGGATATGGTCCATTAATGACTCTGGGGATGTAGGCATGTTAATGGCTTGGTGGATATGGTCCATTAATGGCTTGGGGGATGTAGGCATGCTAATGACTTGGTGGATATGGTCTATTTATGGCTTGGTGGATTTAGGCATGTTAATGGCTTGGTAGATATGGGTTCATTAATGTCTTGGTGGATAGGGATTCACTAATAGCTTGATGGATATGTGCCTATTAATGTCTAGGTGGATATGGGTTCATTAATGTCTTTGTGGATATGGGTTCATTAATGTCTTTGTGGATAGGGATTCATTAATAGCTTGATGAATATGGGCCCATTAATGTCTAGGTGGATATGGGTTTATTAATGTCTAGGTGGATATGGGTTCATTAATGGCTTGGTGGAAATCGGCCTATTGATGGGGTGGTGGATATGGCCCAATGAATGTCTTGGTGGATATGGGTTCATTAATGTTTTGGTGGATATGGGCACATTAATGTCTTGGTTGATATGGATTCATTAATGGCTTGGTGGATAGGGTTTCATTAATAGCTTGGAGGATATGGGCCCATTAATGTCTTGAGGGATATGGGTTCATTAATGTCTAGGTGGATATGGGTTCATTGATGGCTTGGTGGATATGGGTCCATTAATGTTTTGGTGGATATGGGCCCATTAATGTCTTGGTGGATATGGGCCCATTAATGTATTGGTGGATATGGCCTCTTTAATGTCTTGGTGGATATTGGCCCTTTAATGGCAATGTGGATATGGGTCCATTAATGGCATGGTGGATACGGGCTCTTTAATGGCAATGTGGATATGGCATATTAATGGCTTGGTGGCAATTGGTCAATAAATGTCTAGGTCGATATGGGCCCATTAATGGCATGACGGATATGGCATATTAATGTCTTTGTGGATATGGGATCATTTATGTCTTGGTGGATATGTGCCCATTTATGTCATAGTCGATATGGGCCCATTGATGTCCTGGCAGATATGGGCAGAGTTTTTCCTCTATATAAAGATGGTACCGTAAACCGGCACTATTCCCAATGAGACCATTTTTCCCAATTTCAAAATAAAAATTCCCAATTCACAAAAAAATCCTAATTAGCAGGGGGAAAAAAACGGAGAAGAGTTGCATACGCACATGTTAATCCCTTTTGTCAAAACATCGCAGTCTAAGCAATAGGTCAGTATACCTGCTAAGTGTGTTTTCACAACACCCAACACTTAATCCAGTTTTGTTTGGATTTTCTGTTTACTCAGTACTGTATACAGTACAATATAAACTGCTTCATTAATGGATGAAAAGACCGTAACAATAAAGATACAGCATATTTAATGGAAATCAATTTCATTATTTAGTTAAAATGAATAGCGCAATTTGTAAATGAAATTAAAATCTTTCAATTGTCTCTAAGCTACATAGTTTTTTTTATACAAAAATCAAAACACCCACGCTTTCCATGCAGTAACGTGACGTTTAACATAAGCGGCATAATTTTCGCGCGCTTTTTTCAAGAATCAGACAAAGGAAATTGACATGTGTAATGTTTATGTCGCATTAACATGAAAATTCAAAAGCGTGGTTTGGATTACAAAGTTAATTATGGTCATTTGAGAATGCAACAAAACATTTCCAGTTTGATGTTATTAATTAAATAATTATTTGTTAAGACATTTACGTGTCGAAATAAATGTGTTGACAATATTAAGCATGAAATGTACAATTTTCACGAGGATTACCGTAATGACTGATTGGTGTGGTAGGTATAGCAACGCCAAAAAACTGCCACAAAGCCACTGAAATTATCCATTGGTAGTGACACTGGGTTATTCACGCATAACTGATTCACAATCGTTCACATCTTAAGTGTCATGGAGCCAAACTCTCATACTACTTGTTAAGTATGTAACAAAGTTCGGTGTAAAATGAAAACAGCCAAACAAATTACCGTTACTGACTATCACTCGCGCATTTATAACATTCTGACTTTTAAAATTGGGGAATATGTATCAAATATTGAGTCCAGTGCATAGTTGTCAGATGTTGCAACGTTTTATCGATGGTCAAGTCTACTGACACAAACCTGGTTCAATCAGAGGCAGGTAATCCTACGGAACCTGAGGCTCAGAGTCCCGATTTACTATTTAGACAGTTCATACTCTGAAGCACGTTTTCAGTGAAAAGGAGTGTTTAGTTTAATAAACTCATTGTTAAGTGATACTAGAAACATGATTTCGCAGGAAATCACTCACCACTTTGATGTCAATATGCACTTATTATTTGTACATGTATAAACAAGTTTTCAGGATAATTAATAAATTTCCCAATTTGGATGAAAACGCCGCTAATTTTCTCAATTTGATCATTCCCAAAGTGGTGAGAAAAAACGCTGATGGGTTCATTAATGGCATAGTTGATATTCGCCCATAGATGGGATGGTGGGTATGGTCCCATTAATGGCTTGGAGGATATGGGTTCATTAATTTCTTGGTGGATATGGGTCCATTAATGTCAATGTGGATATGGGCCCATTGATGTCTTGGTGGATATGGGTCCATTAATGTCTTGGTGGATATGGGTTCATTAATGTCTTGGTGGATATGGGTCAATAAATGTCTTGGTGGATATGGGCCCATTCATGTCTTGGTAGATATGGGCCCATTCATGTCTTGGTGGATATGGGTCCATTCATGTCTTGGTGGATATGGGCCCATTCATGTCTTGGTGGATATGTGTCCATTCATGTATTGGTGGATATGGGTCCATTCATGTCTTGGTGGATATGGGCCCATTCATGTCTTGGTGGATATGGGCCCATTCATGTCTTGGTGGATATGGGTCCATAAATGTCCCGGAATAGCATTTCTTTCAAAAGTGGCCAGGAAAAGGCCTGGATATGGATGCATTAATGGCATGGTTGATATGTGCCCATTAATGTCTAGGTGGATATAGGTTCATTAATGTCTTGGTTGATATGGGTTCATTAATGTCTTGGTGGATATGGGTTCATTAATGGCTTGGTGGATATGGCCCCATTAATGTCTATGTGGGCATAGGTTCATTAATGGCTTGGTGGATATGGCCCCATTAATGTCTAGGTGGATATGGGTTCATTAATGGCTTGGTGGATATGGCCCCATTAATGTCTATGTGGATATAGGTTCATTAATGTCTAGGTGGATATGGCCCCGTTAATGTCTATGTGGATATAGGTTCATTTATGTCTAGGTGGATATGGTCCCATTAATGTCTATGTGGATATAGGTTCATTTATGTCTAGGTGGATATGGGTTCATTAATGTCTTGGTGGATATGGGTTCATTAATGTCTTGGTGGATATGGGTTCATGAATGTCTTGGTGGATATGGGTTCATTAATGTCTTGGTGGATATTGCCCCATTAATGTCTATGTGGATATGGCCCCATTAATGTCTAGGTGGACATGGCCCCATTAATGTCTTTGTGGATGTAGGCACATTTATGGCATGTTGGATATGGGCACATTATCTTGGTGGATTTGGCCTCTTTAATGGCTTGGCAAATAAAGGCCCATTAATGTTTTGTACTTTAATTTAGTTCAAGTGTTCAAAGACCTCCACAGCAATGAGAACGCTGCACTGAGGGAGGACATAAGGGAGCCCCTGATTCTCTGGTGGACCCCTTTCACAAAGGAACGAGGTGCATACAGGAAGTGTGGGGACTTCTCCTGCTACTTCACAGAGGACAGGCACTACTGGCAACATGCCAAGGCTAAGGTAGCCAAGTGGCTATGGTCGGTGGTGAAAGGCTGTTCTTAGTCTGTTATAGCAATCTGATAAGTTACATGACATCAACATTTGATTGATAATGTGTTTAGTCATTCATAAAGCCAGGACTCGATTGTTTGATGCACACATCTTGTTAGAACATTGCAAAATGTTATTTTGTCACATTTTATCCCAGAAACGCCAATTTTTATTAAAGCTCCTTTGGGAAAACTTCAGGAAAATCCCATAGTCAGATACCCACGACTAATTCATTCCGTTACTCTCCAGCATTAGATAAATGGAGAGTAGCGGAATGGGTCGAACGTGGGTTTCCGACGATGGGAAAATCCTTAAAATCATAAAATTGCTTAAGATTCTTGCCAGTTTGTGTATACAACTATACATATTTGAACATTATTTTAAAAAAAGAAGAAAACATTGGATTTTGCAGTGCAACTTAAAAACAAAAGTTTAACTAAAGTACAACACAGATTTCCCTTAGCAGCTTCATGAAGCTGGCTATAAATCATCAGTTGCAGTGTTGTTTTTTGCCTTGTTCAGGTGCTCATGTTCTACGGCACCTCCCTGAAAGTTCACGACCTTCCGTTACCTCGACAACCCACCCATGAGTGGGCGCTTCTGCATGAGGAGTCCCCCAAGAACAACTTCCTCTTACACATGCCACTGTTCATCAGCCTGTTTAACCACACGGCCACGTTCAAACGTGAGGCAGACTTCCCACTGACATTTCAGCACTTGGTTGACCTGAGCTGGCTGGAAAGCACCAAGTACCTTGTATCAACGGATGAAAAGAACAGGTGACTCTAAGTAAATACATTAGCATGGATGATGGTATATCAGGTGACTCTAAGTAAATACATTAGCATGGATGATGGTATATGATGCATAATATACTCTTTTACTGTATTATTGGCCATTTAATCTTAAATGCTTTTATTGTTCTTAATGAACACAATTTAAACATATGTTTTAACATCTTAATGTATGGTCTCCGTACTAAATGATATCAATCAAATTTTGGGATACTCTATTTACTTAGTTACCAATTCAAGAAAGGCACCCCAGCAACCATGAGTATTTCAGATGTCTTTATTGACAAATATTTGTATATTTAGAATAATTGTGTTCTAAAACTTAGATAAACAAATAATTGCAAATTACTGGTGTCCCAAAATTTGGAGACACAATGACATAGATACAGATGTCTGCTGTATAATGTTGTGTGGGAATCGTATCAATCAATGGTTGTTAAATACCACGTCATTTATTTACTTTTATGTTTAATTATATACTTTTGTATATTTAATGTTAGCTTTGTTACCAATTAATTTTAAATAAAAACAATTCATATCTTTGAATTAGTTTTACATAAAATTATGCAAATGCTACATTTTGTCCACCCAGTTAAAAGAATAACATCTTTTAAATATAAATGTACTCAGACTGAAAAAATAGAGGAAGCAAAAATAATTATCTTGGCATAATTCTCTACAAAGTTCGATAACCAGCTAAGTCACTTGAAGCCCTTCTGAATTGTGGCGCTTGAATTATGGAAAAAGTGGGAACAAATAAAGTTGTCCCCTCTCTTACTTGCATCATCATGCAACTGGGTGATCATGTAGGCATTATTTCTTGACCAAGTTTGATAACCATCCAGAACACTTGAGGCACTTCTGAATAATGGCCCTTGAATTATACAAAAAATAATCAAATTAACGTTGTCCACTCTCTTAACTTAAACAGTTTTAATCGGATCATCATGAAAATTTGTGATGATATTTGTGGGCATATAATCTCGAACAAGTTTGATAATAATCTAGATCACAAGAAAAACTTCTGAATTATGGCTCTTAAATTTAACAAAATTGGCCAGATTTACCATGTTGATTATTTAACTCAACACATATTAATTGTTACATCATCAAACTTGGTCGATGTTTCTGGGCTTAAAATCTTGGCCAAGTATGATAAAAAGCGCGAGCGTTTGAAGCGATTCCGGAGTGTGGTCCTTGAATAACCAGAAATTTGCTAAATTAAATTTTACCACTTTCTTACTCAAATAGTTTTAATCTTATACTCATCAAACTTGACCTATGTAATCTAGACCTATAAATGGGTGTATTTTGTGACAAGTTGGCACAATTGTTAAATCCTGGCTGGAGCACTGAATGTTGTTCAGGTTAAGGTAAACAGCATTCTATTGAACAAAATCAGCCCTGAAAATATTCTTTATTGCTTTGTGTTTACTTTGTCTTAAAAGTAGGATAACTGCTCTCCTGGATATAAGTAGGATAACTGCTCTCCTGGATATAAGTAGGATAACTGCTCTCCTGGATATAAGTAGGATAACTGCTCTCCTGGATATAAGTAGGATAACTGCTCTCCTGGATATAAGTCTGATAACTGCTCTCCTGGATATAAGCTCACCCGTCAAAGGAGGCACAAACAAAAATATTCCATGATTTTAAAGCTCTCACACGATTCAAATACCCCGGACAAAAGCTCACCCAGACATTAGCTCACCAACACAACCCTGCTGATGAGACACCTTTTGCAAACAACCAAGTCAATGAGATTTTCCTTAATATTTATTAAAATGGAAAGATTAAGCAGTGTTAGTTTTTGTAGCTTTTTAGACAATTGGCTAACAATGTACAAGGAACAAACATGAAATACATACAAGCAGACAGATATCAGATGCATATTAAAACACGAAAATTCAAGCTGAATAGAATATCTATCAGTTTAGACTAAACTTTAGTTCTCTAGCACATATGAGGAACACTGTGAAGCACACTTTTTTCAAACACTTTTTACATGAAGGCGGATATTCCCACACCAACGTTTCTCCACTGACCACTAGGTCACATACGAATACTTCTTTTTGTTTTCCTGGTGGATGATTGTTGTCAATTAAAGCATGCACTATCAGTGTGAACAAATTAAGTGTGTCGGCTAGTATAATGGCTTTAACAAACAAATTAATAAAAAATTGTCATTTGCAATCATTTAAAGAATTTAATTGCATTTGGGCATTTGACCCCCTATCAAATTTCAAGGAAGAGCTTTAACCGGGGTTGTAAAATCATGTCAGAGCTTTTGAAGGTTGTGGTTAATTGGCTTTTGGCAGGTGAGTTTATGTCTGGGAGAGCTTCTGTCTTAAACATAATAATAAATGATGTTATTACTAGATTGCAGCGAGATCAAGGCCTGGCTGTGGTCTCATACACACAGAGTGATGAGAACGTGCCTACAAACCGCGATGGTTACGTGAGTGCGCTGATGAAGGAAATTGTCGTAGACTCATATGGTGCAAGCCTTCACAACAAAGATCTGCCGGAACAGTAGGGCATGTTTTCTTTTTGTGGGTCTAGAAAAAAATGTTGACAGTTAATATATTTAATTAAATTATCTAGGTACTTGAATGAGATAAGAGGTATTTACAAAATTAAGTTTTAGGTACAATGCATTTCCTCTAAAATGAAATCACTCTTGTGTTAGCACAAAGATAAATCATTTTTACTTGGTTTTGTACAACAAAAACCTGGTTTTCTCCTTATCCCATCTTTAAAAAATCAACCAAACACCTCACTTAATGACACAATAAAAGGACCACATTATTTATACTCTGCATGGTATCTGTATTAAGTGAAAATCCAGATAAGTTTATCCCCCATGTGTTATTTTTTCCATGATTATTAAATAGGTCATGTATATAGGTGCCATTTGATAAAATGAAAAACTTATTATTATTTATTTATTTATTCAAATTAGGTCAATTCTACCAGTAGATATTTACTGCACATGTTTCAATGGCACATGTTTACATAATTATTGTAAAATTCATTTCCAGCTATTGTTTGGCCTTTTTTTTTATTATTTCCTCTAGCATAAAAAAGTGTTTTTTTTCATGAACATTTTTGTACAATAACAGTTAGTTATATTTTATTCCTTCTTCAGTAATTATATTCCATGACAGATTAATAAGTTATTTTAACAAATATGATCTAGTAAAGTGGCATAAGGACAAATGTTCGCGCGGACATAAGCTCACCAATTAGATTTTAGGAGGGTGGAAAAAGCTCCATGATTTAACTACCTTAGACATGAGCTCTCCCATGGTTTTACTGCCTCAGACAAAAACTCCAGGTCATAATTTATACATGAAATTTGATAAGGGCAGTAAAAAGCTTGAAGGCATTTTAATTATAATATGATTACAAGTGACAATTTGTATGCTCCCATGGAGTTGGAGGAATAAGGCATTGCACTCAACTTTCAGTCTCTACGTCTTGAAGCCTTTTTTTCAACTTGTCTGTTACTACTTGGTGAATCTTGCTCAAACTTCTAAAGTAAAGAAAGGCATTTTAGTTGCAACAGTTTTGGCATAATAATGGTGATTGTTAGTTTTTCCATTTTGGAATATATAATTCCAAAATTGTGTTATTACAACTCGTCATAACCACTAGGTGGGTCTCGCTCACTTTCACAGTTGAATGACTTTAATATGTTGATGATTGTAAAGAAAATAATTTCAGCTGCAACAAGATTTTGCAGAATTGTCGGCCCCTTGTCTGTTTTTCCTCTGTAGAATACATAGTCCCAAGATTTTATGTTTTGAACTTCTTCTCTAACTGCTTGGGGGATTTTGCTAAACAATTCACTGCTGAATAACCTTAATAAGTAGAGGATTGTTAGAATGTCAGGTGTGACAAGAGTTGGCAGAACTACAGCCCTTTGTTGATTTGTCCTCTCTAGAATATACAGTGAAATTGTTTGTCTGTATCCAAACATGTGTTAGTTTAACATTATTAATTAAAAGGACCTTTTCATGTTTTGGTAAATTGACATTTTTTTTTTTCTTCAGATTTGCACATTTTCGTTGTAGTTATGATATATGCAAGGAAACAGTAACAGTAATACTGAACATTAACCATGCTCTCAAATATCCATTATATGCATCTTTTGACGATTTAAAAACCTGAAAATTATAGAGCGTTACAAACGCGAAATGATTTAATAATTTGGAAAGTTCTGATGTTATCATTATATTTTGTGACATTTCGAGGATTGCCTTTATTATAATGTATAATATAAAAAACACCACTCGCTGTATGAGCATTGGTGGCCAATTGGTTTAAGTGCTTGACTTTTACTCCAAGAGTCAGTGGTTTTAGCCCAGTTGAGGACTACTTTTATTTCTCCTTTCTTTATTTATTTTATTTTTTTCACTGGAGCTATTTAGTTCCAATGTTTACATTTATCAAATTTAAAGCATTTAATGACAAACTTCAATACATGCCAAAATCTGTGAAAAGGTTCCTTAAATGTGTTTCTAACAAGTCTGCACTTGTGTCGATTTGAAAATACATTAATAAAAACACATTATACAAGCCATGATTCAACCAGGCTCAGTCAGGCTAGTAGACACAGGCGACATGTTTGTGCCTAATTGTTTGGAATAGGCCTTGTGTATATTGATGTACGTTTGCTGATGATGTATTCCAGCCTGAAGGATCCAGTACTGGGCATGGAGCATGATGACTTCTACCGACTGCAGGCCCAGTACAAGTTCTCTCTGGCCATGGAGAACTATGCTTGTGATGACTATGTCACAGAGAAGCTGTGGCGGCCACTGATGCTCGGATCTGTGCCTGTTATTCACGGCTCTCCAAGAATCAAGGTGGGGACACACAGTGTGGGCTTTGTCTTCTGTGATCTTGCTGGATTGAGGGCACAAGGGGTCATTTAGGGAGCATAAGGGCATGTAGAAGGGGGTTCTGGCATTAAAGGCGTAAAGAGGCATTTTTGGGTGGGGGAGGGAGCATTTATGTGGAATAGAGGCATTTATATTGGCATATTCGGGAAGGGGCATTAAGGGGGCTTATTGCCATTAAGGAGGTAAGGGGGCATTGAGGGAGGTAGGGGGACTTGGAGGGGTAGGGGGGGAAAGGGTCATTTAAAGGGGGTAGGGGAAGGAACATTTCAGGGTGGATGTGAATAATGAATATGGGGGTGAAGGAGGGCATTTTGATTTTCTGTTGTCCTTTGTCTGGTCCATCAGATTTGTATGTGCTGAATAACCTGACAAGTATAACTGTTATGTTAAGTACATGTATTTTAAGTTTATGAACACATTGATCAGCATGTAAACATGTGTATCTGGTAATTTAGTGTTTATTTGTGATTGGATATTTTTTGCCCTTTTTATAGCAAAAATGATTATTTTTCAACTTACATCATGCGATCCAAAAAATATGCAGATGCTAAAGAGATGAAATATGAATATTTACCAGAATGTGAAATTGTGTAACTACATATAGTAAAAACGTTTTTAAAAACTCAAAACAAACATTTCTCTTGTTTAACGATATACTTGTACCTTGTTTATTAATCTAGTTTTAAGGAATACTACTTCTACATCAATTGTTTAAATGTGTATTGTATGAAATATTTATGTATGTTTGCTTGTTTATATGATTTTAATAACTCATACATCAATCCATTAAAACAAAGACAAATTGCATAAAAACATTCCTCTCTTGCATTATTATAATTTTAAATCACTTTTAATAAATCTTGCATTTAAAGAAGATATGTCCTCAAATTGCATTTAATTTGGTTATTTTTTTTATATATTTTTCATTACTACACTGACAACTCTTAATTTATATGTTGTAACACATTTATTTTTTCAGGATATCTTGCCTGACAATCACTCTGCAATTATTATAGAAGATTTTAAGTCGCCCAAAGAACTGGCCAATTACCTAAAATTATTGAACAAAAATGATGAGCAATACAACAAATACTTCAATTGGAAGAAGACTGGAGTGACTAACCCTTATTTGAAAGCACAGATGTTCAAACGCTCCTGGAGTGTACAGGAGACATGGACGAATGGAAGGACAAATTTCATCGAAGATTTTGAATGCTTTGTATGTAAACGATTGCATGAAAATATAGAACTGGAAAAGGCTGGCAGATCTCAGAAGCCTCGCATTGTTGATGGATCTCATACAAGCTGTCCTAAACCAGCCCCATTTTTTGCCAGTCATAACAACTGGATATCTGAGTGGGATCAGACAGAAAACGTCGCTGAAGCGGTGAGATATTTTGCGGAGAAAAATTTGCAGTTCTCAAAAGGTGATTTGCATGCCAAAGTGTCAGAACTTGAGTACAAAAAGAAATCTTGGTTTTGAACGGAAGATTGTGTAGTTTATTAATTATGTAACAATTTTTGGTTTGTATTGCACACTTGTAGTTTATAGGTGGAATATTCACCTTATAGTCTAAGCTATTTTACTCGCCAATAGGTCGGGTCCGCGTCCGCATATGGCTATGGTAAAGGTCAACATGCTCTCTCTCTATATCTTTGTTTCTACTTCAAGTAATCAATTGAAACTTTACACATGTGTACTGATCATTTCATGATATCCCTGACCAAGTTCCATGACACTGACCTGCAATTTAGCAGAAATATGGCCATTGTTTGTACTTTGGTTATGTTAACTTGCAACTTCTCCATATCGCAGTTTTTTCTACAAGTATGCAATTGAAACTTAACACAGTCATGTGTTCGGGGTCATTGTGTGAGGTCACTGACAAAGGTCCATAAGTGTGTGCTCAATAACTTCAGTTACATGTAGGTTTGAGACACTGTGCTGAAATGTCATGTGTTTGGTTGGTTACATACTGATGTAGCATCGTGATTGCATTTGGGGCCAGTATGTTAAAGGTCACTGTTACAAAAATTAGGACAAGTGTTTCAACTCTTAGTAACGACAATATTGTACTTTAATTTTGTTTGTAGGTTAAAGGGTGAGCTTTCATTTGGGTCCATTAGTTCAAGGTAATAGAAAAATGATTTGCACTGTATAACTTAAGTTTGGAAGGTGGTATTGTTCTGTAATTTTGTGAGTAGGTAGTTTGCATGCAGACTTTGCTTGCAAACTTAATCAAAATCAACTAAATTAATTAGTAAATGGTAGAAAATATAGTTTCCTGGTGTGGTAATATTTCTTTTTTTAAATAAAAAATGTCTAGCTTTAAGTATACATACATATACTTCAATTTCAAATATGTCTTTGTGGTGGTCATTAAGATAACTGACAGAACATCTCCATTACACTATCAAAGCGGATGAATTAGTTGAGCACCATATCACTTTTAGCCATATCAACAATAATGTACAAGATTTAGTTTTTAACTTTAATAACATGTTAAATATAAATACTTGTTGCCAACTTGATATTTTTACATAAGGGCTTTCTTTTTCTCTCTTTTTGACACTTTGATTGTTAAAAATTACATTTTTGATTCTTCATGTTTACATTGTAAAAGTCAAAATAGTAAACAAAGAAGAAAAAAAAGCAGCTGACCAACTCTCATAGAACATAAGGGTCAGTTTTGACATGAATTTTTGAGTTTAAGGAAAGCCCTGTATATATGAACATGTTTATTGTAAGGATTTTGTGTATTGTTCTTTCCTTTGCAATGTTTTTATGCATACTTTTGATTGAATACTTATAGTTATATACCATGATATTATATTATATTTTCTCCAAATTCTATAAATACAACTGTGTTTTAATTATCATGATTCCAGATTGTTCATTTATAATTTATTTTTAGCTTATTTGGTTATAAAGTGATCTGTTGGTTTTGGTGCACTGTCCCGCTTTTCAGGGTTATGTTCACAGATTTGACAGAAGATAATGTTCAAAATAATTATCATTGATTAAAAAAATGCATGCATGTGCATTATATTCAAATTAGAAAAATAATAGTAATTACTATTTATATGAGTACATGACATTTATTTAAAGTGGGTTTTTAAGTCTTAAAGCTTGGAGCAGTAGTAGGGCGATGGATTTTGATTTGAACCCTGCTGAATGCAAAACATTTGATTCAACTTTTTGTGCCTGGGCTTTATTAAGGGGGGAAATAGATTTGCCCTTGTCCGTAACTCCTTCCATCCGTCCCAAAGGTTTGGGCCGCACTAACTCAATTAGTGCCAGAGTGATGAAACTTTGCAAACATAACAACTAGTATGTGATATTGTGCATCTTTGTTTTTTGTTTTAAATATTTTAAATATAAATGGAATTATGGCCCCCTTTTTTTTATAAAAAAATACATTGTTTCACAACTAAAAATGTAATGCTGCCAGAGGGCTTTACAAAACTTTACAAACATATTTACCACTCAATTGTGACACTCGTAACTCAAAAATTATTGGTGCTAGAGGGATTAAACTTTGCAAACATATTAACCAGCATGTGAACTTGCGCACCTTCATATTTTGATTCAGATGTTTTGGACACAACCAGAGTTGTGGACCCTTTTTATACAGAATATTACATTTTTAACTGTGTTTCCGGTAACTTAAACAATATTGGTGCTAGAGAGCTGAAACATTAGAAACATAATTACCAGTATATAAAGTTTGGCACCACCATATTTTGGTTACAATATTTTCTATACAGCTGGATTTATTGCCCCTTTTTAAGTAAACATTATCTTTTTAAACTTGTGTGGCACATAGCTCAACACGTCTTTCTGCTAGAGGGCTGAAACTTTACAAACATATAAACCAGCATGAGAATTTGTGTACATCCAACTTTTGGTTTTGGTGTTTCCGAAATAAGTGGACTTTTTAGACAAATGGGAAATGTGGGGGCATCCATGTAATACAGACACATTTCTAGTTTTCTTGATATTTTAATAATTTAAGGTTATTTGAAATATAGTGTTTTGTAAATTCACTAAATGACATTTTGCCAAAACAAAACTGTGAACATGTACCTTTAAGCTGTAATCTGTTCATTCACTCTTATCTTTAGAATAGCTCTTCAAAATCCCAATTAAAGTGAGTAACTTACTTAAGTTTTGTTGTGTCGTCTGACTATGGTCAGGGGACATATAGGTATTACTTTGTCGGCGGTGTCGGCGGCGGCGTCACACTTTTCGAAAAAGGCTCATAACTTATGTATCCCTTCAGATATTGCTTTCGTATTTGGTATGCATGTGTATCTGGACAACACCTTTCCATGCGCATACAATTTTTTACCCCTGTGACCTTGAACTTCAGGTCAGCGTTCAGGTTTCAAAATCTGTGGCCGCAATTCGAAAAAGGCTCATAACTACTGTGTTCCTTCAGATATTGCTTTCATATTTGGTATGCATGTGTATCTGGACAACACCTTTCCATGCGCATACAATTTTTTACCCCTGTGACCTTGAACTTCAGGTCCGCGTTCAGGTTTCGAAATCTGCAACCGCGATTCGAAAAAGGCTCATAACTACTGTGTCCCTTCAGATATTGCTTTCATATTTGGTATGCATGTGTATCTGGACAACACCTTTCCATGTGCATAAAATTTCTGACCCCTGTGACCTTGAACTTCAGGTCAGTGTTCAGGTTTCGAAATCTGCGACCGCGATTCGAAAAAGGCTCATACCTACTGTGTCCCTTCAGATATTGCCTTCATATTTGGTATGCATGTGTATATGGACAACACCTTTCCATGCGCATACAATTTTTGACATCTGTGACCTTGACCTTGAACTTGAGGTCAGCGTTCAGGTTTCGAAATCTGCGACCACGATTCGAAAAAGGCTCATACCTACTGTGTCCTTCAGATATTGCTTTCATATTTAGTACGCATGTGTATCTGGACATACCTTTCCATGCGCATACAATTTTTTAACTTGGGGTCCATGTTCAGGTTTCGAAATCTGCGACCGCGATTAAAAAAAAACTCATAACATCTGTGTCCCTTCAGATTTGGCTTTCATATTTGGAACCCATGTGTATCTGGACAAGACCTTTCCATGTGCATGAAAGTTTTGACCCCTGTGACCTTGACCTTGAACTTAGGGTCCGCGTTAAGATTTCGAAATCTGTGACCGCGACCCAAAAAAGGTTCTACTATGTCTTGAGCTTAACTTTAAACATTATTTTTTTTTGATAGATTTTTCTTATGCCCCCGCCATCTATGATGTGGGAGACATATAGCTTTTTTCCTGTCCATCCGTACGAAAATCTTGGTTAACAAATTTTGACCGTTTCGTCTTACATCGATACCGCTTGCTACAGAGCTTTGATACTTGCATGGATGTTGTCTCTCATCACCCTGCACATACCAGCATCACCCATTTTACCTTGACCTTGACCTTATTTTGGATTTAGACTAATTGAAATGGGCCACTTTCTTGGTTAACCCATTACCATCAGGCCACACATCCAACTTGCAGAGTTCTAGTTTGATTATGTTCTTGTATAAAAAAGGAAATGTCTCAGTTTGTGTTTGTTGAATCTTAAGTTTGCATTTCTTGTTTCTGAGTTCAAACAAACAGTTTAATATGGATCTGAGCCTGCTTTTTCCCCAGGTTCTTTAAGATACTTAAATCCAGAACTATTATACTGTAAGCATCTGACTGCAGGTGACTCAAAAATAACATACAGATGATACGCAAGTGTATAGCCTCTAAATAAATCAATATTATATGTAAAGACATATTTTCCGATTAAGACACGTGTATCAGGGTAAACATTAGTTTACACTTACCAATTACGGTTACTGTATGTTTTAAGAGTGGAGAATACAGTTTCCTCCCGACTGAAAAAAACATGTTCATTCTTCAACTGTAGAATCATCATTGAGAAACACATACAACACCAACGTGAGCTATTCCACTACTTCATTGAATTTAAGAAAGCTTTTTACCGTGTGTGGCATGATGGCCTTTGGCATGTTATTAGAGGATTCAAAATTGACGAAGGGCTGGTGAAAGGCATTCGAGAACTCTACGGAAACGCCAGCAGCGCAGTACTTTTCAATGGACAGCGGAGGGACTTCTTCAGGACATCAGTGGGCGTCCGTCAGGGATGTCTGCTCTCTCCCGTCCTGTTCAACCTTTTCCCCGAGAAGATAATGCAGGAGACTCTCCATGACCACCACACCTCTATCTCCATCGGTGGAAGATCCATCTCCAACTTGAGATTCGCTGATGACATTGACCTCATGGGTGGCAACAGCAGTGAACTTCAAGATCTCACCAACAGACTATATGAAAGAGCAGGAGCATACGGGATGACGGTCAGCACGGAGATCATGGCGACCAACACCAGTGCAGACATTACCATAAACGGCAAGAAGCTAGAAGTGACCAGCTTCAAGTACATGTGCGCAACCATGTCCGAGCATGGTACCACTACCGCTTAGGTCCGAATGAGAATTGCCATGGCACTGCAGCGATGGCCAGACTGAGCAGGTTGTGGACAAGCAGTTCAATCAGCTTCCCCACCAAGTATAGGCCCTACAAGTCCCTCGTAGTCTCCATCCTACTCTACGGCTCCGAGACCTTGACGCTTCACGCGGACACAGAACGCAGGATACAAGTATTTGAACATAAATGTCTCCGAAGACTGCTCCGCATCTCCTTCACGGAGCACAAAGCCCACGAGTACGTCCGGAACGTGACTGCAACACTTGTTGGTCCACAAGAGCCCCTACTGGCGGCAGTCAAACGACGAAAGCTGGCTTGGTTTGGACACGTCACCAGGCATAAGACTGTTCTCTAGGGCACGCTAGAGGGAGTTCGACGTTGAGGCCGTCAGAGGAAAAGCTCGATGGACAATGTAAACGAATGGACATCCCTTCCCATGGATGAATTACTATCAGCAGCAAACAACAGACCTGACTGGAGGATGATTTCTGTATCGTTGTCCCTCATTCCCCCCCCCCAACGGCCTAACCGGTTAATGGATTGATGATGACATGTGCATTACAAACTATAGTGTTTAAACATTGCTAATTATTTATTGTATTGAGAATTTGTTATTTTACATGAACTAACATTTACACGTGTCAATTATTCCAAATACTTGAAAATCAGAAGAATTTGTTTATTTTGCCCTCCTTCGAAGAAGAGGGGTATATTGTTTTGCACATGTCGGTAGGTCGGTCGGTCCGTCCGTCTGTCCACCAGATGGTTTCGGGATTATAACTCAAAAACGCTTAGGCCTAGGATCATGAAACTTCATAGGTACATTGATCATGACTGGCAGATGACCCCTATTGATGTATAGGTCAAAGGTCAAGGTCACAGTGACTAGAAATAGTAAAATGGTTTCCGGATGATAACTCAAGAACGCTTATGCCTAGGATCATGAAACTTCATAGGTACATTGATCATGACTAGCAGATGACCCCTATTGATTTTCAAGTCACTATGTCAAAGGTCAAGTTCACAGTGACAAAAAACGTATTCACACAATGGCTGCCACTACAACTGACAGCCCATATGGGGGCATGCATGTTTGACAAACAGCCCTTGTTAACTGAATGTAACAAAGGTATATTTATACGTTAGAAATATTGTTTACGGTTTCCTATGTCATAAAATAAAATTTCAATGTTGTCATTAAGGGAAATATCAAATCTTATGTCTGGCAATGACATAAAACTACGTATGGTATAAAGGTGTAATTAAGTGCCTTATTCTTTCAAATTGTCTATGAAAACAACAAGGAATATAAAGATTTACTAATTACACAAATAATTGCATAATGTGTCAATTAATTTGGGCTGTTCATTTGATGTTTGATTTTTTTATACCCGTTTAAATAAGAGTAACAAGACGAGCAAATGAATGACACAGTTCGAGAAATGCAGAGAAAATGCGTTGTCTATTTACAATATTTAGTATAAAAAGTTTGCTGTTTCCAAAAAGTGGACGTAACGTCGTTACATAATCAGACTTCCGAAAGGAATACTGATTACTCTTTGGGTTATTACTGTGTTTAAAATGCATTATACGATTATGTTGAGTTTTATGCTTCGTTTCCGTGACTGGCATGTTGTCAGTTTGATATGTATCACATCCCAACTGTTCTGCCAATTATTGTTTTTTTCACACATCGTTGTCAATCCCTGAATTTTACTCGATAATCAAAACTCAAAAAGGTCTATGAAATTGTGGAGAGTGCGATAGTGTTTCTTTCATAGCCCGGTCATTATGTCATGTTTATTGCTTATTCTGGAGCCAATAAATTATGCCCCCCTTCGAAGAAGAGGGGGTATATTGCTTTGCTCATGTCGGTCGGTCTGTCGGTCCACCAGATGGTTTCCGGATGATAACTCAAGAACGCTTAGGCCTAGGATCATGAAACTTCATAGAAACATTGATCATGACTCGCAGATGACCCCTATTGATTTTGAGGTCACTTGGTCAAAGGTCAAGGTCACAGGTAAAGGTCACAGTTACTGGAAATAGGCATTTTAAGGATTTAGCATGGTTCAAACAAGGGACTCAACTACCGTTTATGCATGTTCTTTTTGTTACAGCATTTGCCTCCCTTGTAATTTATTTAAATTTTACCAAATGTAAGGCTTACTGCATTTTTGTAATGCATTGTATCAATAAACCTCGGGCAAAAATGAAATTAAGGTTGCATTATCTCTACCTAGTTATGCCCCCTTTCGAAGAAAAGGGGGTATATTACTTTGCACACACCACCACCACCACCACCACCACCACCACCACCACCGTTCAGTTACAAAAAACGTATTCACACAATGGCTGCCACTACAACTCACAGCCCATATGGGGGGCATGCATGTTTTACAAACAGCCCTTGTTGGATTAGTTGTAGTTGGTCAACTTTTTGCAATTTGGCAAATGAGCTGGAAATCTCGAGGCACATACGTCTTTATTTGGGGATGAAATACCGCAATGAAGTCGTGTTGTTGTTGAATGACATTCTTGTTTGGTCAATGAAATGATTAATTGATTATTATTTCTGAATCAACGAGAATAAATATCACATGTACATGTATTAATACGTATGATATAAGTTAATAATGATGAATGAGAAATGTGTTTAAATGACGACAAAAGTGGATAGACAGCAGCAATTATTGAAGAAAATAAAGAGCAAAGATAGAAATGACATCCTAAGTTGTGGTTTTAAGTTAAAGGATGAAAACGAATATTCAAATATTCTGGTTACATTTAACATGGGAACAGTAATCCTGTTTAAAAAAATCTTATATTCGAACATTTTTTTTTTCTGTTTCCATTTAACATGAGCACCATGCATTTTTTTCAGTAATCTTATTTAAAAATAATGATTAAACAGGAATAGATGTTGTCAAAAATAAATACTACTTGTACTGCATTTTTCTATTCAACAATTAACTCCGTTGTGTTACAATTTGATATTTTTGTTGAATTACACGATTTTAAAGTGGTCCACATTCTGATTATTATTGCGAATTCAATGGGAATAATAATTTTAAAATGTGGAACGTATGCATGTATTAAGCGTATAATGTAAGAAAAATATGATGGCTTAGAAATTTGAGATATTGAAAACAAAGTATGATGGTTAAAGCAACGTAAGCAGCATACATTCTAGAACACAATAAACAAAGAGTAACACAGTTCGAAGGCAACCTTGCTTCTGTTTTGTTTACATGTTACATGCATATTATGTTGTCTTAACGGTGAAATTGGCAATGGGTTGACTACATTTGCATGGTGTTATTCGAATATTCCCTATTAGAAACAAGACGAATCATTGACAAAGAAATACCCCCTCCATGTATCCCACTTGTGGTATAACTGTTATTGCCCATATATCATGGTGCCGTCTATTATTGTTCAATCCTACCCATCTGCGTTTCGCTCTTGTTCTCTAGACCACTTCCATGTTACGCAGCTGTTAAATAAATTGTCATTACTGAACAATTGCTGTTCTTTATCATTATACACGACACAATGTATGCATGAACGTACAATGCAATCAGTGTCTGAACAAATAAAATGTTTGTTCTAAACACATTATTGTCGCATAGATAAGATTGCAAACAAAATGATTTCTTTTCTAAATTATTAATAACAAAGAATAGTTACGTACGTATATATAAATATACAACAAAATGTTACATGATCTAAATGTTCTATACATGTGGTATGCGTCTTTTGCAATGATGTAAATTAGCCTTCATCTGTAAGAACTTTTCATCAATACACATAAAGCGCGCGTTAAGAAAATTTGACAGGAAAGTCCTTAACATTTGTTTAATATAATATTACACTGACAATTGACTTTCCAAAAATAAACGAAAATTCCGAGAATGAACAGCCTTAAATTCATTTTTCTTTAACGAGGTTTATTAACCCGTTGTTGATAAGAAAGTGAAAAATAGAAAACGAAGACAGATACATTAATCATCGAGTTTCCTTCCAACGAAGCAGACGGTTTTGGCAGTTTTAAAACGCCCAAAATGACGGTGACATCTATAATTATGTTGTCTCTAATTTGGGTTTCAAGAAGGCGTTGTATCACATTTTCGACACGTAATTTATTTGATATAGGTTATTTTTATAATAGATATAAGTATTTTAATCAATTCGTATTTTAAACGAGACGAATGTTAATACGAAATGGATGCTGTGCTCGTCTGCATAAAAGAATAATTTACCTAAATTTATGTTATAGTGCCTCGTGAAAAATAGGTTTATTGACGTTTTTCATTTTTTTTTTGTCGCGAATGTCATGCCAACGATAGAAGCCTCAAACAAGTCACAACAAATGTAACCGACAGGGTGTCCTGTTAATAAATTATTTGTGGATTTGATATTTATTTGATATTTGGTAATGTCAAAAATCACCAAAGTAATTTGTCCAATATTAGAAAATATTTAAAGTGCTATGAGATTATTATATACATATTTCGTAAATGAACAACACATTCATGATGCTATATGCATTCATATTTTAAATATAAATGCATATAGCATCATAAATGTGTTGTTCATTTATGAAATATGTATTAAGATCTAATGACCTCATAGCAATTAAACTATTATCTAATATTGGACAAAATACTTTGGTGATTTTCGACAGTACAAAATATCAAATAAATATCAAATCCACAAACTTATTTACTACTAGTATTGAATATTACATCGAAAACTTCTGCGCGAAAAACAATGTACTGGCACCGCTAATTGGGCAACATCATGGAAATGTCCGTGAATCTCTATTCCAAGAATTCGTTATTAAAGCAATTTTGCCAGAAAATCGCTTGTTCGGTTTCCATCAATTACATTTTTTGTTTTGCCACCGATGTTTTTCCTACAGCCCAAACTTCGGATCTGAAGTTTGGAAACAGAGTTCTAACCCAATGCAATAGGCCAAAGGGTTGCTGTTGGTTTGAAAGATGTAAGGCGTTAACAATTCAATTACATACAATGGGAATACGGATGTGTATGATTTAAATAATGCAAATTTGCTAAGAGGCACATCTGCAGGTTGACAGTGTTTAGATCTTTGCGACATATGCAATGAAATGAAACCACGAAGTGTTTTTTTTTTCTCGGAGCAAATAACGCGATTTTTATCAATAAGATGACACGTTTAGTAGTAAATAAACAATACTAGATGTCTATGAGAAACAAAAATACATATCTGTCTATACAATACGTCAAGAAATTCAATAAAGTTTTTGGTTAATAGAAATGACCAAATCTCGGAGTCTAAGAGAATGGGAAAGAAATTGTATTTGTCTAGCATCGTGTAAAACATGTTGCGTATTCGGTTGACTTTCACGAATGACATCAGCCTACGCGCTGTACACACTTGGCAGTATAGAAATGAAACTCTTAAACTTATAATTTTAAAATCTAAAAAAACCTGTATTGATCAAATACAGTTCACATTTATAAAGTTTATGAACATGTGCTAAACAGTAGACAAACCAATGTCATAAGAATAAGTAAGTTTCGTAAATTGTTTAATAAATATAACACAAGTAAAAAAAAAAATTATAAATTAGTCGACCGTCTAAATTAATTTTAGTTTATGACTATTGATGATAATACTTTCAGTATATATATTAATGGAACCATTTATCTTGTCTTCCTAGACACAGAATGACATTTGCCACAATTAAAGCCCATTTTTAAATGAGAACTACATATGCTCATGTGCAGGAATATGACATGATTGGAATTAGTTTATTGTGATCAGATTTTAAATTTCTCAGGGGAGATTATTTCTATGTACGTCGTGTTTTTTCGTATAAGTAATTGGTAAGTCACATGATTCATATCGTCGTATACTGTCGGAGTTCCTATGAATACTATTTATATGCATCAATACTTGAATGCGTGAAGCGGCGAATTACTTGTTGGAAGAAGTTTTATTGCATGGGTGAGACGCGGACTTACTTGATGGTAACACGTTTCATTGTATAGGATAGAGAATGACATTGCAATTGCGATAGATAATAACTTGGTGGGAAGACGTTTCATTGTATAGGATAGAGAATGAAATTGCCATTGCGATAGATAATAACTTGATGGGAAGAAGTTTCATTGTATAGGATAGAGAACGACATTGCCATTGCGATAGATAATAACTTGATGGGAAGAAGTTTCATTGTATAGGATAGAGAATGACATTGCAATTGCGATAGATAATAACTTGATGGGAAGACGTTTCATTGTATAGGATAGAGAATGACATTGCCATTGCGAAAGATAATAACTTGATGGGAAGACGTTTCATTAAATAGGCTAGAGAATGACATTGCCATTGCGAAAGATAATTACTTGATGGGAAGACGTGTCATTGTTTAGGATAGAGAATTACATTGCCATTGCGAAAGATAATTACTTGATGGGAAGACGTTTCATTGTATAGGATAGAGAATGACATTGCCATTGCGAAAGATAATTCGTTAATGGGAAGACGTTTCATTGTATAGGATAGAGAATGACATTGCAATTGCGAAAGATAATTACTTGATGGGAAGACGTTTCATTGTATGGGTCAGACGGAGACTGACTTGATGGAGCAGGGTTTCATTGTATGGGTCAGACGGAGACTGACTTGATGAAGCAGAGTTTCATTGTATGGGCTAGACGGAGACTGATTTGATGGAGCAGAGTTTCATTGTAGTGGCTAGACGGAGACTGACTAGATGGAGCAGAGTTTCATTGTATGGGCTAGACGGAGACTGATTTGATGGGAATGAGTTTCATTGTATGGGTCAGACGGAGACTGGCTTGGTGGAGCAGAGTTTCATTGTATGGGCTAGACGGAGACTGATTTGATGGGAAGGAGCTTCATTGTATGGGTCAGACGAAGACTGGCTTGGTGGAGCAGAGTTTCATTGTATGAGCTAGACGGAGACAGACTTGATGGGAAGGAGTTTCATTGTATGGGTCAGACGGAGACTGACTTGATGGGAAGGAGTTTCATTGTATGGGCTAGACGGAGACTAACTTGATGGAGCAGAGTTTCATTGTATGGGTCAGACGGAGACTGACGTGATGGGAAGGAGTTTCATTGTTTGGGTCTGACGGAGACTGACTTGATGGAGCAGAGTTTCATTGTATGGGCTAGACGGAGACTGACTTGAGGAAGCAGAGTTTCATTGTATGGGTCAGACGGAGACTGACTTGATGGTGCAGAGGTTCATTGTATGGGCTAGATGAAGACTAACTTTATGGAGCAGAGTTTCATTGAATGGGTCAGACGGAGACTGACTTGATGTAGCGGAGTTTCATTGTATGTGTCAGACGGAGACTGACTTGATGGGAAGACGTTTCATTGTATGGGTCAGACGGAGACTGACGTGATGAGAAGGAGTTTCATTTAATGGGCTAGACGGAGACTGACTTGATGGAGCAGAAATTCATTTTATGGGCTAGACGGAGACTGACTAGATGGAGCAGAGCTTTATTGTATGGGCTAGACGGAGACTTACTTGATTTAGCAGAGTTTTATTGTATGGGCTAGACGAAGACTGACTTGATGGGGCAGAGTTTCATTGTATGGGTCAGACGGAAACTAACTTGATGGGAAGAACTTTCATGGTTTGGGCTAGATGGAGACTAACTTGATGGGAAGAACTTTCATTGTATGGACTAGACGTAGACTAACTTGACTTGATGGGAAGAAGTTTCATTGTTTGGTTGAGACGGAGACTACCTTTATGGTGGTAAGGGGTATCCATGTATGGACTAGACGTATACTTACTTTATGGGAAGGAGTTTTATTGTATGAGTGAGACTGAGACAAACTTGCTAGTTATAACTTCTAAGGTCTATCATTTCTAAATGAAATCGTCTTTTATTATCGTATAACTGCCGGAACTGTGAAGATTACAATATCCCTGAAATGCGTGTTTCTTACCAAGAAAAACTCGCAATATTCAAGTTTAACATTTGTTTCTCATGCATATAAACATTCTTGGTTTTGCATTTGAAACTGCTATACTGACTATAATCATATATGCTTAAATGGTAAAATGATGTTATAATTCTAACGTTTGTATATTATTTAAATAATGTTGCACATACGCGCTTTAGATTATTATAATGATATTCGTGAGTGTGTCGGTCGGTTAAGTACACATTCATCGTTTAAAAATATTTCAGATTTCAATCAACGCTCAAAGTCGTCAGGCTTATAGCTTAAATCGACACATTAACATACACAGACATGTACGAATATACTTTAGATCCGTTATAATGAACAACATTGTATTATTTTTCCTACTCATATTGAGTTAAGTCTATAGTAGCCAATTCAAATTGCAATTATAAGAAAGCGTAAAGGAACACATTGACGCAGTATGAATTCAGGAAACAATTTGAGCAATGTTATATGCTTTTACATATGCGTATCATGTAGATCTGTAATAAACTGTTCAATATAATACATTTTTGTGTGCAGTTTCAAATATTAATTGATCATTGATTTTTCGGCCGGTTTTTCGTGTGCACATTTCAGTATTAAGGCTCGATTGGTCATTTTAGGCTCGGGTACTACTTAAAAGTATCCCGAGTACTCTTAAGTATACTACAAAGTACCCGGGGTACGGAAAATATACTTAAAAGTACCCCGGAGTATGGCCGCATGCATTTAAGCGTATTTTTATGGCAAGCGGTTCGACGCATAATCCCAAGAAACTAGGTTTCTCATGAGAACCTAGGTTCCCAGAATGAGAACCTAGGTTCTCAGAATGAAAACCTAGGTTCTCATGAGAACTATGGTTCCCAAATGAAATCTTGGGTTCTCATGAAAACCTAGGTTATCAGAGAGAACGACGCGAAAAGCTGTCGAGAACCTAGGTTCTTGTGAAAACCTTGGATATCAAACGAGAACTTAAGTTCTCAGAATGAAAACCTAAGTTCTCATGAAAACCTAGTTTCTCATGAGAACCTAGGTTCTCATGAAAACCTAGGTTCTCATGAGAACCTAGGTTCTCATGAGAAACCTGGTTTCTTGGGATTTCATAAACCTAGTTTCTCATGAGAACCTAGGTTCTCATGAAAACCTAGGTTCTCATGAGAACCTAGGTTCTCATGAGAAACCTGGTTTCTTGGGATTTCATAAACCTAGGTTCTCATGAGAACCTAGGTTCTCATGAAAACCTAGGTTCTCATGAGAACCTAGGTTCTCATGAGAAACCTGGTTTCTTGGGATTTCATAAACCTAGTTTCTCATGAGAACCTAGGTTCTCATGAAAACCTAGGTTCTCATGAGAACCTAGGTTCTCATGAGAAACCTGGTTTCTTGGGATTTCATAAACCTAGTTTCTCATGAGAACCTAGGTTCTCATGAAAACCTAGGTTCTCATGAGAACCTAGGTTCTCATGAGAAACCTGGTTTCTTGGGATTTCATAAACCTAGTTTCTCATGAGAACCTAGGTTCTCATGAAAACCTAGGTTCTCATGAGAACCTAGGTTCTCATGAGAAACCTGGTTTCTTGGGATTTCATAAACCTAGTTTCTCATGAGAACCTAGGTTCTCATGAAAACCTAGGTTCTCATGAGAACCTAGGTTCTCATGAGAAACCTGGTTTCTTGGGATTTCATAAACCTAGTTTCTCATGAGAACCTAGGTTCTCATGAAAACCTAGGTTCTCATGAGAACCTAGGTTCTCATGAGAAACCTGGTTTCTTGGGATTTCATAAACCTAGTTTCTCATGAGAACCTAGGTTCTCATGAAAACCTAGGTTCTCATGAGAACCTAGGTTCTCATGAGAAACCTGGTTTCTTGGGATTTCATAAACCTAGTTTCTCATGAGAACCTAGGTTCTCATGAAAACCTAGGTTCTCATGAGAACCTAGGTTCTCATGAGAAACCTGGTTTCTTGGGATTTCATAAACCTAGTTTCTCATGAGAACCTAGGTTCTCATGAAAACCTAGGTTCTCATGAGAACCTAGGTTCTCATGAGAAACCTGGTTTCTTGGGATTTCATAAACCTAGTTTCTCATGAGAACCTAGGTTCTCTTGAAAACCTAGGTTCTCATGAGAACCTAGGTTCTCAGAATGAGAACCTAGGTTCTCATGAAAAACCTAGTTTCTTGGGATTATGCGTCGAACTGCTTGCCATATCCGTGGTTTTCATTTGGGAACCATAGGTTTTCATGAGAACCTAGGTTTTCAGAATTACGCGTCTTTAATACTAAATCCGTGGTTTTCATTTGGGAACCATAGGTTCTCATGAGAACCTAGGTTCTCATGAGAACCTAGGTTTTCAAATGAGAACCTAGGTTCTCATGAGAAACTAGGTTTCTAATTGAGAACCTAGGTTCTCATGAAAACCTAGGTTCTCATTTGAAAACTTGGGTTATTGAAGCCATGTGCAATCTTCAAGCGATAACCTAGGTTCTCATTTTGAGAACCTAGGTTCTCATTCTGAGAACCTAGGTTCTCATGAGAAACCTAGTTTCTTGGGATTATGCGTCGAACCGCTTGCCATAGTATACTCAACCCGGGGTACTTTTAAGAAGTACCTTAGCCGACAAAGAGCAATTGAGCCATATTAAGTAATGTATCCTCCGATTACCGTGTATCGAGCGGTTAAGGAAACAAGTAAAATAATTTCTGAATTAATGCAAACAATTCAACAATAAATGATTTACCTTCAACGATTTATTAATTTCCCGTTAAATCCATGTACAAATTGTTTATTTGCAGCGTCTTTAACCTCGCAAAGCCGTTAGTCCCATACACACCCGCAATAACATCCACTATGCGCGTGTTTACCTTGTATCGATATGTCACACCGGAAAGGAGAGTGCTTGATTGCAATAGACGTTTTGTCAATAAAAAATCAAAATTTGATTCACTGAACTATTAAAAATTTGATACAATAAACGTCCAATCGGAACGGGGGTTTTCCAACTGAACACGTGTAGATCGCCTGACGCGATGTTCGCGCACTGTTGTTATGCTAGAATCTACCGTTGATTTCATGCAACATTTTCTGAAAATCGAAAGGAAGTGAAAGTAAATTGGAATATGGATATATTTGGATTATTTTAGTTGAATTAAGATTTGTAAATGCAATAATACCCGTTTTTCCTCATTTTGGTTGTGTTTGTATTTATTTTCAAGCGTAGTAATGTGAGTGAAATAAAGTACTCGGAGCGTTTGCGTGTGACGCCATCACATCACTTAATATAAACAAAATGATTGATACCAGGAGGCGCTCGGTATAAGGGAGTCGTACGATAATTCTGAGCATACAACTTTTTATTAAAGTATTTATCATTTATCAACGGTTATAAATCTTAAAAAAGTTAAAGAATAAACAGGCATTTAGCGGTTACTTCGTCATACGAAGTAACGCTTTTGAGTTCTAATTCATAGAAATATAAACACGTATTCATTTAGGTCGTACCTTCCTTGATACACGTTGAATTTATATTATTTTAGAATATGAACTAGAAACTGCATTTTTTATTTGTATGTTTAACAATATAACATATATATTGTATACACGGATCACGCGCTCGTGGAAAATTCGACATAATTTGTAAATCCTCACAATTTGCATGAAAAATAAAACTGAAAACAACTGGGTATTTTTGGCGTGTTAACTAATGGCACCCTTGATTCCAAATGAATACAAATATTCAGGAAATGTCAAGGCACATTTGTCGTAAACCGTAGATGAAATTCCGCAATGAGTGCGTGTTGAATGACACAATAATTCAAACATGGTATACACTGCGGTAATTACTTCGAAACCTAGTACAGTAGCCATTGGTCACATATTGGTAAGACAATTCCTGGTAGTAAAATCTGTGATAATAAAAATATAATTTGAAACACAGTTTGATGATGAAGGAAAATTAACATAAATTGAAGACAGTCGTGCAGATATACAAGACAACATTTCTTTTGTTTTGATGTATTGCATATTCCATATGCTACACGCTTGACATTGTTGCCGGACGCTTGGCTAGATGGTAATTGATACCGATGTAACTAGCTTCTGTGTAGTCAACCGGCCATGGCGGAATGTACCTCAACGGAGTCTCGAACCTTCGACCTCCCGCTCAGCAGGCGAATGCACAAACCACTTCACAACATTTACCGCTGTTCAAGCGTATATGTGTAATCAGCAAATCATTGTTAACGGGACCACATAAGGTGACTTCACGCCATTTCAGGTCGACAATGACCCAATGAGCGGAGCGCATTGGGCCATTGTCGACCTGAAATGGCTTGAAGTCACCCGGGGGTGACTAGAAGCCGATTCATGTCACCCTGGGGTGACTTCAAGCCGATTCATGTCACCCTGGGGTTACATGAAGCCGATTCTAGTCACCCGGGGATGACTTCAAGCAATTTCAGATCGACAATGACCCAATGAGCCTTAGTTGACGACAGTTTTCAAATGTTCGTGTAATTCTATCCACTAAACCAATGAGTCAAGATGTTGTAAGTGGAAGTTGCGAGATTTATACTGGATGTTTTCTTGGGGTCAAACTACGGTTGTGAATTTCGGGACAAGTGTTAACCGAAGTCCACAATATCGAAAAATTGTCTTAAGTACACTAGCGTAGTATTGTCCCCCATTAGATGTATCTTGTGAATGTATGTATGTATATACACACACACGCACGCACGCGCGCACGCACGCCCACACACAAACACACGCATTGTATTGTTTATTGCATTGAATAAAATGCTTGAACAATAAAGTAAATGTCGTATAATACTGATTTCAAAACAACCTGAACATATTTTTTTATTATCTTTTTTTGCACAATAATATGAATACTTAGCAAACTGTGTCGCTCCATAATTGCCCACTGCCCAGCAGTTAACATTTGATGCAATAAACCTGGGATTTGATGGTACGTTCTCTATTTTTTATGCTACTAATTTGTTACTGTATCAGCAACATGTCTAAAAGTTATTGTTATTTTAAGTACCTTTTGTTGAAAAAAAAACACAACACATTCCATTTTATTTTCTGCTATAGAAAATAGTCCTTTATATTTGAAAAAAACTCCACCGAACAAAGATGACTCTGAGCAACGCTTTTGCGAATTCTATTACAGATATTGATTAAAATCAATATTGCTTAACATTACAGTGCGAAAAAAACCAACAACAATTAAAACCAACAACAATTCATTGAATAACACATACAATATTTTTCAATTGATATTCATAAAAGGTGAATTATTAACTGTATAATGCAAATACAATTGATCGATTAAAATTAAGATTTCTTAAATATTAAATACAAAAATCGAGTTCCGGTTTTGCGATAATACATCTTTGTTACTTTTTATTGACCAATAACAGTCATACAGAGATGAACAATCAACACTATTCTTTGATTATAACAGCAAACGGATACATATGACTGACATTGTTAAATATTGCATACCGTAAGTTCGTGTAAATATGTTGTGTTTTGTTTCAATTTATAACTCCATTTAATACCATTACAGAAGCATCACAGTGTCAGCACTATCATACCTTGTTGAACCGTGTAAAAGCCAAGATGTAAGCAGACAGGCAGATTAACTTGAAAATATATACATCGACTTCATATAAAAGGTGGCTATGTGTGTTTCCTTACTGTTATTTTTTTTTATATATAAGTTAGTTTGCTTGCATTAATCTTAAAAAAGAAAGCCAACCTTTCTAGCATTTATTTCATGCAATGTCTGGTTCAATGCGCTGGACAACGAGGTCAGCCTCATTTGCAGTATATTCAATTACTAGTAGATCTCAAAACTCACTGCCAGTTATCATAAATTGCCACTGAATGTGTGCATAATAAGGGTGTTGCTTTTTTTTTAAAGAAATGTTAAAAAAAAAAATCAGAAAAAAAACACACGAATCTTTTACTGTCGTGATCCTGGCATTGCAGGGCCATTTGATTTGAAACCATTCAACACATCCGTTATAACATAATTGTCCGTGAGTGTGACGCCAAGGAATAGAAACAGTCATTGTTGATGACAAGTCAATAATCATGCAGTTGCTTTCAGATTTTTTTTTAAACAAATTGTCATAAGAAGTGAATTGCTAAACAACACTTGGTCAATTTCGACTAAGAGTTGTCTTAGTTTCCAGTAATTTTGGTTTTTCAACTTTGTCCTGATTTTGGAAAACTACAAAACATGCTGGTAACTGTTCAAGCGAAGCAGACAAAGTGCCACATCTGACTTATGTTACTGGTTGATTGTGCAAAGTGTTATTGTCTCAAATAATAATGTACATAAACATATTTCAGAAACATGGCAAAGGTGCAACACATGAAGACTGAAGATCAGTATGAACACTAAAGTGATAATAGAGAAGTGGAAAGCTTAAATTTAAATTAAAAAAAGCAAGAGGAAAACATATTGTGCCTTGAAAAAAAACGACCACATTTCTGTGTTGAGGGATACTGAAACAGTGAACAGACGTTAAATTGCTAAATGATTAAATAACGCGTGACAATGTGCATCCAGGTGATGCAGTTATGACTGACAAAGGCTTCAAGATACATGATGAATTACAAAAGCTTGGTATTGAACTTAATATTCCACATTTTGCAAGAAGTTCAGTACAAATGTCAGCAGCTGATGCAATTATCTTATCAACAACTTATTAATTATCTTATTAACAACTTATCTTACTACAACGCGTATTTTCCAAAGTATCGATTTAAAACATAACACTTTATAAGTATGTCTATTTCGATTGATGTCGATTTAAAGCATAACACTTTATAAGTATGTCTATTTCGATTGATGATATCCATACAAACCCGATTTTGAACATTTTTCTTAGTCAGGACAGTTGCATTGCATGCTTAAATAAAATACCTACATTTTTTTTTATTACGACAAGTTTATTCCAAAAGTGGCATTTTGCTAAACCGCGAACAAGTCTCTTTAACGACGATTACATTAATGATTCCTTCTATATCATAAAATAATGAAAATCTCTCTCTCTCTCTCTCTCTCTCTCTCATTCTCTCTCTCTCTCTCTCTCTCTCTCTCTCTCTCTCTCTCTTTTTATCATGGATCGCGTGCATTTCTGTTTTATCTCTACATTTTCTGATCCATCACTTCCAGAAATGTCAGTGCCATGAATTTTACCTTGCATGAAATAGTTAAGCCACCTTTTTATTGATTTGTTTTACAAATGTTTGTGCTTAGTGAGAGTGATACTTATGTCGTTCTGTATGGAATGCTGTCTTGTGATTCATATCAAAAATGACTATTCATTATACTATTGGCGCGCTAACTGAAAATGTTTGATAAACTAGAGATCATGAATCATATTCTTAAAGATCAGTTTTTATTGAACTTCCCAAAGATATACCAACCACTTCTTGGTTAAATAATATATATATATATATATATCCTGCTTTTACAGCGATTTCGGTTGATTATTCGGTCTTTTCGTAATTAACGTCGAGCAAGAGTTGTCGTTCGTGCGGGAAGATATTGTTTACTTCCGGTTGTCAAAAGTTAAAAGCGCGTAANGCAAAGATAATAATTATTATTATGTGATGATTTGTTTTGCCTCTCTGCATCACTATTATTCAAAATGGATATCCGAATATATATATATAAGAATATATATATATATATATATATATATATATATAAATGTGATGCTTATGTATAGCATAATGTTTCTTTCTGTGACTTTCATTTTCACATTTTCATATCCATCACATTAATCTGTTCCTCCAAGCTACTTTTCCTCGCTTATCATTAATGGCAAATCCATGTCAAGCATGCGCAATAATAAAAACTCAAACTCTTCTGCGAAAATGTGGAGAATGCGATTGTGGTTCATTCCTCTGAAATGCTTTCGTGTTTTATGACTTGTACCGGAGCCAGTTTATTGGATTATTTCTGGTTTGTAAACTAATAGCGCGTTTAGCAAATTAGCCAAAAATCTTGAGGCACATGTGCCGTAAACCGGGGATGAAATACCTCCATGTTGTCTTTGAATGACTTGTTTGGTCAATACTTTGATGATAATTTCGGAATCATTGAGAATACTTATAAACTATACATATAACTTTATTCAAACTTAAAACAAGGATGTCGAGTAATGGCGACTGTGAAATGTGTGTACATGACATTAACCTTAACTTGAACAACTATCATTGTAGAAAATTAAATACAAAGGTAACACAACCTTGAGTATTTAAAATTTTGAACACGTATATTCCTACACATGCATTTATATGTATTAAGTATTAATTGGAATAGATGCTGTAACAGATAGTTTTGTGACATTTATAATAACTACATCAATTTACAACACAAACGCTTGCTTTATTGGACGTTTGTTTGAAATATTCTTAAATATAACTATAATTACAAGACATTCATTTAAATTTCCTAAAATAAACTATAAAACAATAAATAAATTAATGTAAAAACAATTAAAACACACAATTCTGTAGAAATTGGATTTCATTTCTCTTGTTTTACGAAGTTTATGAACTTTTTTGGAACTCAGAAATCGACAACTAGATCACGAAGACAATCCAATTTTTCATTAAGTTTCTATCCTAGAAATGCACATTTTAATAAGGTTATTTTTCTAATCGAGATATAGTATTATGAAGTTGATATGTATTGTATGATGTCAGTTAATAAGAAAAAGTGGGGTTGTCAACAATTTCCAGCTTTGTTGCAGATGGAAACAAAGGGAGCTTTGAAACAAGCCCTCTAATTTAAATACCTAGTAAATTATAAGGTTGTCGAGACAGTCAGTGTGATATTTCGTTAAGCCAACGTCACCGTCAAACTTCGTAAATGATGCTAGTAATCGGGACAATCGGAAAATGAGTCGTTTGTCGTTTAATAAAATGTCTTTTAAATTTCTCCAACTTCTATGAGATCAATTTATGCAGAATGTACGCATTTAACATCAACCTGATGCTCTGTACATAACGTGAACGACAATGGAAATGTTCTATCATCACTAAAGGAAGGGAGGATAGCATTGAACTGTCCGTGTAACTCTAGCCCAAGAATCAGTAACTAAAGCAATTTCACCAGGACATCGCTAAATAACTTGTCGCAATTTACATTTGTATGCATAAATAGAACTTTTTCTCATCCAGGTCAAAATACGGATGAAATTTGGGGACGTTTCTAGCCACCAAGTGCATAAAAGTCGAATGGTTTCCTTCCCCGATGACATTTGCGTGCAAGACACGGTCTGAAAGGCGGGAGGCGTTGACGGTTCAATTAAATACGCGCCAGTGGCACACGCATTTGTATATGTGTTGTCTTTATCATGAAGCTTTGTTCAAAAAATAAATGCACGTTGATAGTTTAAGGGTTATTTTGTATAATCTGTTTCACAGTGAAATATTATTTTGTTCTTTTAATACTTTACGCGATTTGTATAAACGAAGTTCTTAGTTCAAATTCAGGTCATCTAACAAAGAACTGCACTAAAACATGAACATCTCAGGAAGTAGAACCAACTAATTTCAATAAACCCATATTTCAACTAAACAACAAACAACCGTTTTGACAGGGTTCATACCAATGCCTGTTTCATTCGTTGTATTAAAATGGTTGGTATTTGCATTCAGAATTTAAGACAATTCACTAGATGTCTAAACTTTATCCAAAATGGCCACACTTATATCATTTGTCCTTTGCGTTGCAAATTTTATCCAGACCCTGTCTAAGAAGAGACGTCAAAGAATTTAATAAAGCTGACGCGAGATGTCCACAGTATAATAGGATGTATCATGTGGGATGATTTGTAGCATTGTTTGTGATTTGTGACAAGAAATACAGTCTCTGAAAAATAGAGAGTGTGGAAGAAATAGTTGTTTTCAAGCATCGTGTTAGCTTGTTGGCGTAGTTTGTTTGTTGTAACTGAATGAAATAAGCCCACACACAGTTCACGATTGTAATATGGAGGTATTTTATGCAAAGTTTTGTTTTAAAGCCACATCAGAATTAAAATAAAATACAGATTTTGAATTCATATTCCCAAACTTCCGGTTCTAAAATACATTTACTGATAAAAACATGTGTGTTTTTAAAGTCAAATCGCTCGAGGAAATGTTACAATTAATCGAATTGTGCTTCACACAAATATTATTAATCTTAAAACAATTATGTTTTATACGCCAACGCAGCTTAACATTTAAGCAAATTTGGGAGATATTACTACTTTAAACTAGAAAAATCAAATGTTTCCACTGTATGATTGTAAATCTCTGTCTGTTTTACATGCATCGTTTAGTTTCATGTACCAATGAGCGAAATGGGATATTATGTTGTTCATTGTCAGTTTTTAATGTGCATTCATTGTTTATTTGAACTATATTGACGTTTCACAAGTTACTTTACAGCTGCATTCACTGTTAGTTTTATTTGTATCTACTGTTTTTGCTTTGAGTTTCATTATTACTTTGTTATTGAGTTCTTAGTGTTAAACATTTACACGCAAATGCATTACCACATGCCAAGAAATTGTCTCATGATAATTTGAATGGGTTAATTGTCACTTCTTCGGAGCGTTTCATTTCCCTAGATCGCTTTTAAAAACTCCAGCAAGTGCAAAGAAAATCTTTCCAGAGATGTTGGTATTTGTATTTTGCTTTTCATTAATGTTTGTTATTTCTCAAAGGACCTCGTTCCTGGCTGGTGAACGATGGTGTACGTTCATGCATATATCATCTGTATTTGTTTCAGCTCGCCATCATTGACCGCAGGTGTGGAATGGGGAATGGGGAATATTTTAATGCAGTTTATATCTTTACTTTATTTATTATTAATACGTGCCCGATTCTTAACACGACCCTACAACCTCCGCATAGAGATATGACTATTTCCGAGCAAAGCTCTTTTTAAAGGAAAACACTGCGAGACATTTGACGACACTACTTTTGCACCATTACGCCAGTCTTTTTTCGCAAGTATTAAACGCCATTTTGAGAACGACAGCTAACTTTTGATACAACTGCAGAGATACCTGCCATTATTGTTAGTCTCCTACCGGTTTCATTAATCATTTGGTTTTGTTTTCGGAGAATAATTGTGTAACTTATTCTCTTTATATTCCACATGGGGGGAACAACACATTTTTTATTAACTCTCACCAGGTCGTAAAGTATCAATACGTTTGCAAAACAAACTTATTCATTTATTTAAAATGAAGTGATATATTTGCATGGTGTTATTTAATTATCAGTGAAAAGAAGAAAATGTGCCGTTTAATCAAATCTTTGTCATATTTCTGTGTCGAAAATAGAGATTTTTTTTTAATTTATAGCGTTTATTCACCTCCATACATTACAAAGTGTATCGTTAGTTTACATGTTATTCTGTAAGTATACAATATAGTTTTTTAACAATTCAAATAAATAATATAATAGAGGTAAATAAAATCCATGCATTCCATTATATAGACACAATCATACAGTTCACACCCACACAGACACATACATGCGATGTTATGATACAAAAAAGACAAATGTTTGGACTTCAGAAAATCATAAGCTTTAATCAAACGTTTGGACTTCAGACAATTAAAACATTAATCAAACAACCATGGTATTAAATATTTTAAGTAAACAACACAATTTACAATAACACTGTTCTATTGATCTACAAAAAGTTTTACAATTGACCAGTTAAGTAGTCTCTTTTCTTTACATTTAGTATTAGATTGAATCTCCCATGCTACGCAAAGATAATTATTTAGCCCCCTTATTGAAGGTAATAGACCCTTTCTCTGGCATACAAATATATACTTTTTTATTTCAAGAATAAGAATATTAATATCAGTCATGTTAATACTTGTACACCCAAATAACATTGTTTGACATGAAATATCAGAACATTTTTGCACATTATGGGATCTTAAAAAATCTACAACATAATTAACAATTCTCTTTGTGAAATTGCAGTCTCAGAATATATGTAATAGGGTTTCTTCATTTTCTTTAAAGAAAGAACATAAATTGTCATGAACAATGTTCATTTTAAATAACAAAGATTTAGTTCCTAGGATTCTGTGAACAATTCTTGTCTGGAACCACTGAGTGTATTTGTCTCTAGATATAATAAAAACAAGTGCATGCACTTTTGTCCATTCAACGTTTTTAAAAAGTGTATTCCATTTTAAATGGCAAGTGAGTATATCTGTATTATAGCTAAAACATTTATAAACAAGTTTGTTTTGATTATATCCAATTACAATGTTATTCAAGTAAAATGATATAAATGCATATTGTATATTTGGCTTTTTAATAAATGGAAGTCCTGATAGGCTGATAAATGCATTCACAGTTCTAATTAAACCTTCATAAAAAAGAAAGTTAATTTTAACGCCAATGATATTTTCTAATACAGATTGTTTAAAAAATTCTCCAGACGTGCACATTATATCTCTTACATATCTAATTCCACTATCATACATATTTTTTGTAATATATAATATTCATACCTATCTTAAAAATAGAGAAAAGTTGCCACTTGTAGGTTTTCTTTGGCAAGGAAATAATTACTGGACGAAAAATGTGCCAATGGAAACGACATCATGCAATACAGACAGTATAAACATATATTTATGTATGTGTAAATAAATATTTATTGATACAAATATTAAGTTAATATGTTTTTGAATTCATATTGGTAGATCGGAGTTATGGCAGTAAGAATACTCTTTCATTTGAGATGTACATATGTTGCAGACTACACAGATATATGTGTAATTCTCATTTATTCATAACCATGCATCGGTCTGTCATGATGTTGATACATTTAATTCGATTTTCTATCATACATGCGCCCTAAACCTTGGAATATTATATGGTAGGCATTTAGGTGGAGTATAAACGTGAATTTATACAATTTAGAAAGAGTACATTGCTCCGTCAGACAATTTATATGACAAACTTTTATCAAACCCTAAGATTAATATTGCATGAAGAACACATATTTTATAAGGACACATACAATTCACTGATGGTTAAAATCAAGATCCATGCAGCTCCAAAATGCGTTTTAATCACACTTTATTTTAAATAACTGCTATAAATGCAATACTTGATGGAGTTATTGTATTTGTTTATGGCTATGTGTCTGTTTGTTTTGTGAAGTTTGACTAGAAGTCATTAATTTTGGAATGTTTTACAAGTGATGTTTTACAAGTAACAGTTAAGATAGGAAACTTGTGTTGGATAAGGGCATGTAAATAAACAAACAATCGCAAGGCATATTTGTTTTAAACCGACGATGGAATACGACAATCAAATCATGTTGAATGGCATCATACTGCTTTCGCGGAACAGACTCCGACCATTATTTCGATATCAAGAACATTTATTACAAATAGTAAACGCCATTCTTGATAAGTAAACATGTGATTATGGGGGACTTTTAGAACTTGAAAAATAGTCAGATGGCGAAAACAACATTAAAAGCAGAAATTAAACAGATACACAGGGGAACCATTCTCTTTATGTATTTTTTCACATACACATTTTGCAAGTTGCTTGTATTACATAAGTAAGAATATACGAATATTTTGAAAATGGTATTAAGAACATTATAACTGTTTGAGTATATATGTGCAAACTGTTTAATCCGCATATACAGTTGAAGAATAGAACAAAATAGTTTATTTCCACTTAACCATATACAGCTCATCGTCATTTACATATATACATACACTAACAGCATGCATTTAAAGTAGGAACAGCTCATACATCATTTCGAAGAACGAAAAATGTACAAATACTAGAAATATACATGTTTTCGTGAGAATTTTACATGGATGAGGTAAATACATAGTGACCACATAATGTCAAACGTTGTTTAATTATTGCAACAATTCTAACATTATTCTATACGTCATTTGTTCTAGTTGAAAGATATAATTATTATAGACTACATTTACAACATATTCTCTTGTATTTTAAAGTATTTTAACTGAACATAGCTAGTTATCTTAACACTGTTTTATTGCAGCTATTTAGTAGTTCAATAAACTTGAAATAGTTCGACTGGATCTATAATACTTTGGAATTAATGACTTCATAACATCAGCATAATTGGGGCATTTTATTACAAAATGGTATTCATCCTCGATATCATTTAGATTACATAATACACATTTGCGTTCATCTCTGACAATATTCTTGTGTCTTCCCATTTCTATAAATAATTTGTGAGACGACAAACGTAATTTAGTTATTATATTCCAATGCTTTTTCTTATTAACATATGAAGATACGATGATCTTTCAAATACAGGTTTTAGTTCCTCATATACATTAATTGAAGTAGATGATGTCACACTAACAATACAATTAGTGATGTTCTGGTCTTGTAATCTGTTTTTGAGTAACGGGATACAGTGATCAGTATTTACAGATTCAGGAAAAAGCCATACATCGATGAAACCGGTTTGGGTAAGAGTGTCCGGTACTTTCGATGATCAATTGTTAGCGTTATTTGTTTTCGTTCAAGTTCTAATCTCTGTAATAGTGCAAAACTATTGAGAATACAATTTCCCTGTTTTACATTATATAGTTTATTTTTTTTTACTATCCTGGCATATCTGTCTATGAACAGAGGTAATCGACCAACTTCGGCATATAGCGATAATAAATGTCGCAGTATGTTTCTAAATTGCATAATGATTTTTGGAGACCCTCCGGCATTGCAGAAAATAGAACCGCGTCGTCAGCGAATAATAGTAGATATATCGATATTTAATATATTGTAATGCCGGCGTTCATTCCATTCTGCCAATCGAATTCGATGTCATTAATAAAGAGCAAAAACAATATATCTCCCCCTGGTAGACCACAAGGATATCAGAATCAGAGTTGGAATCAATTTGTGATAATAACGTGTTTTCCCCAGATTTTGTATATCGAACGAAACATCACGAAGGAAGTAGCATTTTTCTCGGGTTTCCATTTAAAATAAACAATTGGATTAATATTACTAGTTAAACAGGGTAGTTGGTATTCTTGCGGAGAGATAAAGTCGGCGGCGCATGATTGGAGAATTCTGTGAAATTGTTAACGCTAAAATCTAACATATCCTTAAAATTGGTGCGCTCAGTTAATAAGTAGGCTTCAAGCATAGTCTTAAATGCATTAACATTAAGCCCATGTTGACAGCTTGCATGTTGTGTACGTTTTAATCTGATGTCCATTTATTTAATTGTGTTGGTAATTCTGCTTACTGCTCTAGAAAACTACGACCAATCAGTTATTTCGCTCTTCTTACGTGATGACTTACTCGGCAGTTCAATTTCGGATTCGAAAAAATGATGTTATTTATTATAAAATCTTAAGAAAGTACAGCACAACTAGTGTTAGCACAATAAAAACAGCAATACAAATGTGTTCTTAAAACATTGTAGCTGCATAGAGACTAAACATATATATTAAAGTATATAAATTCATTATCTTTAATTTAATTAATTCAAAACTATTTGTAAGAAAACTACACGAATGTCAGAAGGACGTTTCATTGAAAACAACAACAGCAACATACTATTTGGCTTCACGCACTATTTGCCATAATAAAGTTCATAAAGGACAGTTTCAATAGTAACTTGGGCTTCACTATCGCTTGTTTTATGTCGTTTAACGGCTTTTGGTGTTAAGGACTTGAAAACTTGATAACGAAGACCACCACTTCAATCATTGATTTTGCTTTAATTGATGGTTTTTCGTTAGCCTGTATCTTTTATGTGATGAAAAGCTGTATAGCTGTTACTTATTAAGAGCTATTTCATTTTACGTAGACTTTTGTTTTGCAATACATGGATATAATGATTGACATTATATGACTTTAGTATTTATATACATCCCATATGTATAAAATAAAATTTAATAAATATTGGGATCAATGATCTATAAGAGACTCATTTAAAAATATGATAATGTTCCGTTTTTGTCTCAAATGTCATGTAAACAACGTGTTACCGAGCAGATAAACGACGATCGACATCGACTGTAACCGAAAGACATCAATATGTGCATCTAAATGTAGTGTGTTGAAGTTAGGACAGACTACTGGAAAATATTTTATAAAATTACCTTCAGAATTTGAGTTCCCGTTTGTGTTTGCAGTTTTTTGTGTGGAAAATGTTCCAAATGCAGCAAGGTAATTGAATACATTTTAACAAGAACACTAACAGCAGCAACATATTATTGTTTTATGCTTACAGTTTTGAATTAGTGTTACAGAAAACATGTTTCCTAAAAAGCTTGTATTATTAATTTGACGACCGTATCACCATTTTCGCGTAGCTCTATCAACAACACCAATTACTAAGTCCTTTTTCCTGCACGCTGCAAATGTAAGTATCGTTATTGATATACACACAGCTGCCACCGGTGTTTTCTGAGGTCAAACTAGGGTTGTGAATTATGGGGACACGTTTCTATCGAGTCAATAAGTTCGAGGCATTGTCTTAATAACGATCACGAATGCCCCCTATGCATTCAATGCAAATTAATTGGAAACAAGAAACCTGTGTATTATCCCAAAGAGAACTTCAGTTATTATAATTGCTATGATTTTTCAGGCACTTGGTAGTTTAAGAACGAGCTATCTTGGAAGTAAAATTATACATGTATAGAGAATGACAGGTAACTGCCCTGTCGTTGTGTTATAAAGCAGATGAGGCAAAGCATATAGAAAAACTGCGACGCTTGCCGAGCCATTGTTTCATTCATGTCGAGCCTGCTTTTTATCGGGAAAATATCAATGTTGTGGTATTCTACATCCATTTATGTTTCAAAAACTAGAAAGCATGAAACATATCTAAATAGCGGCCGATCAATATGAAACCACTTTCATATATTCGTACAGAAGCTTTTTTCAATTAAAATGATAAATACAATGTCCTGAATATTAGAGTTAGTCGTATGTTATTGGAAATAAAGTCATAATTAATTCGACATATGTTCTATATTATCATTCTTCGCCCTGTCAACATGCGAGAGCGTAACATTTCGAAAACGTCTGTGAACATGTGGAGACTGCGATAGTGTTACTTTCATATCCCGGTGATTCTATCGTGTTTATTGCGTGTTCTGGAGCCAGTTAATTAGATTATTTTTAGTTTATCAACTATTGGCACATTTGGCAAATGAGCCGGACATCTCGAGGCACATACGTCGTAAATCGTGGATGAAATACCGCAATGAAGTCGTGTTGTTGTTGAATGCTATTATTGTCTGTTCATGGTTATTATTTAGGAATCAATGAGAAACTTTATACAATAAACATTTTCATCTATTTTAACATAAACAGTTTGTCGAATAAAGTTGCTGTTAAATTTGTGTACCTGACAACAAACTTTAATGGTAATGAACATCAAATTATAATCGAACTTGTGGTTTTGAAATAGTGCATCTGCATAATGTTACTTTTCACATAATGGCATTGATGTATAAATGAAAATACTCGTATATGGAGTCACAAATGCTAAGATTATCTTGAAATGCAGCCAAATTATACTCATTATTATATCAGTATGTAATTATATTATAGATTAGAACATATACATTTTAACGCAGTTAACAATTAATTCAACTTATTCGCTGAATACAGGTCGGGTGTAAGAATTACAACATCAATGTTGACCAGCAACGCATGTTTAATAGAACGTTTGTTTGGAAAGTCCTAACATATTACGAATATAATAAGTATTTATTTTAAACTTCACAAAATAAAATCTCAAAAAGGCCCAGTTTCTATAACGTTTGGAATGTTTTGTTCATGTTTAACGACATTATGTACGTGTCGTTACTCAGAAATGGAAAAGGAATTTAACGAAGGCATCCGATTACTCATTGAGTTTGCATTAACAAAGAGCACTGTTGTTACAGATTTGAACGCCTACATTGGCGGTGATTTATAGCCTGGTGTTTGATCATTTTTGCTACTTAAACAAGACGTTCGGGCATATTTTTGACAATTCATTAGTTTTAATAAGGTTATTATAATTATTGAGACATATTATTATTTAACTGATTTGTAGTTTATGGTGCCAGCTTCTTTAGGAAGGTCTGGGGTAATTGACAATTGTGAGTGTTCGTCGTAAAAATCATGCAAAAGACGGAACTTGGAACGTAAAATAAAAATGCTGTTAGTGATATGTCTAGTTAGTTAAAAGAGTGTTGATGAGATATTTATTTGATATTTAATAATGTCTAACTCACAAAGTCACTTGGCTATTGGTTGTTCGCCGTGCTATGAGATCAATTTAAACACAATGTAAAACATTAAACCAACATCATGATCCAAATATTCATGAATTTTATATTTAATTTTACATTTACAACGTTTGCGATAAAGACAATATGCTTAAGAGTACGACAGCGTTGTTGGAATGTCTGTTTAACTGAATTCCCAGGGCTAGTTATTAACTCATTTGCCAGACCATCGCTGTAGTTTGCTTTCCGATATTTGAGACTGCGATGTTTTTCGGTTTACAGTGTGGGGACGAGCAATAGTTCAACGGTTTGTCTTTCACTAATGCGTGAATGACATGGATTTAAATGTGAAATTCGTGAATGATTCAATTACTCCCGCACCATATGGGGCCACGAATTCATCTGCGAAATATACGTGCCATTTATCACGAAATGTTTTTATCGCTTATAGAGCGAAACTTAAACCCGATTTGTATATATGAAAGTATAATTTGAGATACTTGGCTTTAAAAGAAAGACATTCGCTAAATACAGATGAATCTAGTTGGTCCACGCCTCCCTGATCTGCAGCCGTCAACGCCTGTCTTCGGTAGTCGGTGACATTCTTGTGTAAAACTTCTCTTGGGACACACATAGGATCAATAATAAAGCAATTGATCTAGAGCAAAGTGATGCTGCTGGACATGATCGACAATATACCATATCTCTCGTTTACATGCTTTGTTGTGTTTCGCTTGCATGAATACATGTAAACAGATGTCGTTGTCTTGCAATCTGTTCGTACACTGCATCTGCAAGTAGAAAAGGTAGTCATTTCGGTTTAACATACTGCTCTCAAAAGTCACTGTTAACAATTATTTAGTACATTACTTTATGTTGGTTTATGTACATTCTTTGCTGGGAAGACTTATGGTTTTATATAATTTGCAGTTGAGTTTTGAATGTCTACATTTCTGTAATGCGTTTTACTTTCGCTTATTTTTTTAAAGCTAAAATTCACGCCTCTCTCACTCACATGTAAAACACATATTAAATTGTCTTTCTACACATATAATGTCACATACAAGTTAATGTCATCTCATCGCATAGAACATATTACTGACTGTAACTTTTTCCGAGCTCCAACAATCTATTTCGAAAGATTGTTACCATAATATGACTTAAACGTATTGTGCTGGACAAATTTTTCTGAGCCTTTTCTTCCCAATTGAATCACATTGCATTTTATTGCAGATACTTTAGCTTTCGACAGAAACGGACCACCAAAACTGTCTCGAATTTGGCGTTCACAGCGACCGTTGGCGTTTCATGTAGCAGCCAAACAACATTACCCAGCATATATTTATGTAAGAAGAGGCGCGCGTTATACACCTCTTTACTTCGCCTTTCATAGGAATCCCACTGCTTTCTCGCAACCTCATGTGCTCTACGCATGAGTATTCTAATTTGAAGAACGAAATCAGATAGGTTTCCTTCTATCAAGTTTGTGGCTTTAACGTGACAGAACATGACGTCTGCTGGTAGTCGCATCTATCTGCCAAGTGCCATTATGTTTTTCGGTAAACTTGTTGATTTACAAGCGGTCGCTCTATATGCTCCAGCTAAGTAACCCAGGTACAAATTCCAATCCTTCTCCTCGTAAGTGAGGTATGATCTGATCATCTTTATTAGTGATCGATTGAACCTTTGAACCTAGCCGTTTCCCCCGAAGATGAAGAGGACTACTTCGGGTCTCTTTTGTGTCAATGCAAGCAAACCTATTTTTGAACATCTGGCACTCAAATGCCGCCCTTTTTTTCTCTATGTATTGCCAGGGGTGCTCCCCACCTGTTACCCATGAGCACTCCTAAGCAGTTTGAGTTGGCACAGTTATCACCTCAACCTAATTTAAAAAGTGGCCTTTTATGACCATAATTTACCTGTTGCCCCGGTTTGCAACCGCTCCCAATAAGTCAACAGCGAGTACATCCCAAGGCGCGCCAGCCTTCAAGTGACCCATCAATGCTATTTCTGTCTTATGATGTGTCTTGTCGGTCTCAAACACATTTCATGCACGGACTTGAAGTTTAATGGCGCTCTTCAACTCGAACCAGTACTGGCAGTAGAAACCTTGCAATACTGTTCTTTCGTTTGATACACAAGTGCCCCAAAGCTAAGGAGTCATGAGAATGCTTGGTTACTATTGTCCTCATGCTGTGTGGAACGACTAACTCGTGAAACTCTCCAATTTCCGGAAGATCAGGTAGAGAAAACAATCCAATAACGTTCAGCTGGACCACAAGACCAGCTAATAATATTGTCTCGCAACTGGACTTTTCCATTTCCGAATATTCCCGAGTCATTGCCAGTGACCCATTTTATCTGCTCTGCATCAGCACTACAGTCATTCACTGTTGGTGATGTTATTGCACAATCAGCTGCTGCTGGTGGGAGAATGATGCAGTGCCGTCTCTGGTGGTTTTATAACCATCTCCCGCCACGATCCGCAATTCATGTCGACGTCATCGCAATCAAAGTTCTTCGGCTTTGGTCACAATGGCTTTGCTAAATGCCTTTCCGAAACTTAATATCGAAGTCATATGGCGCCAAGATCTCCGGCCAACGGCTTCACCACTCGGATCGCTCATGCTTTAAACTCAAACGAGGACCTGTTGGTCAAATTCGTACCACAAAATGCCGCTATATGATGTACATGCGGTAGAAATTCACCACTGATGTCAGCTCTTGTTCCGTTATTACGTTCCGCTTTGTTCAGGTTACGACTTCCGTATGAGATGACACGCTCTCTGCAGGATTGCTTCTCTAAAAGGACTGCCCCGATTCCAAGACCAGATGCGTCGGTATCCATGGTAAAGACGCCTCCATTATTAAGTGGATATCCCATGATGTCAGCACCCATCAGTATCGCCTTTACGTTCCTAAACGAAGTCTTACATTCATCAGTCCATTCAAATTGTACGTCATTCTTGGTTTGCTCCATCGAGGTCTGACAAACTTTGCAAAGCCGCTAACAAATTTCATATAGTAAAAGATGGTCGCTACAAATTGCTTGACCTGCTTGGAATTGACAGGTCTAGGCCATCCAGCAATATGTGTAACATGTGTTGTGTCAGGAGGGTAGGTAAAGTAGCGAGGCAGTTTGAAATTCACTATGCCTTAACTACGCTAGGGACAACAACTGCAGCTAGTTAAGATAACCACTGCCTGTTTACACTGTAGCAGACAGCATGTATAAGGTTAAAGAGCTTGTTCAACGATATTGGCCAGTCTAGTTTTTATAATAGCTTGTGCGACGACATTTGCCAGTTTATCATTGAAATCTGTACATATTGGGTGCTTTCAGGGAAAACGGGGCTTAATGCTGCATGAAAAGTCTGTCATGTTGAAAACATTGTTGCTCAATTATTTAAAGAAAATGAATACAATATTAGATACACATAACACAACAAGAACATGGTTATAGGCTTTTTAATTTTTTAGCAAGGAAACAAAAGTCTAAAGATGGTTGCCAGTGCAGCAACCAATTGAAAAGTCTGTCATGTTGAAAACATTGTTGCTCAATTATTTAAAGAAAATGAATACATTATTAGATACACATAACACAACATGTACATGATTATATGCTTGTTATTTTTAGCAAGGAAACAAAATTCTAAAGATGGTTGACAGTGCAGCAACCAATTGTGGAAAAAAAGACATATTGTTGTTATTTTGTCTAAGTTATCTCTATAGCATAAATATGAGGATAAACAGTGCACACACACCTCGACCTGTGCTTTAAGACACACTCTTTATAAATTTGAATGGGTTGTGTTCATTTCAAACTTGTGATATAAAAAGCTATAACATTATTTTGAAAACTAAAGTGCGATTCAGATTATGCAATAGCGAACACTTCAGTGCCTTCAGCGCTTTGATTATAATATTCTAGATGGCACACTGTGCTCTGTGTCCAACACGTAATCTGGAGCAGGTAATACTTGAGCTACTTTTCTTAAATTAAATTCCTATGGTCTTTGACTTTTACGTAAACATTTTGCCGTAACATGGTACTTATCGAGAAAAAAGAAACCCACTTTAAGTACTTTCATTTGTTTACGTACCTGAAAGAATATCCTATGAAAAATTCGTGCCCACATAATTTGCTTCTATCATGATGGATTAAAAATGTAACATAATAGAAATCGTATTAGGGTGTAAGAACTTTACTAAAATATTCCGACCTAAGATCATTGATTTATTTTCCATTAATGCTTTTCTGTCGGTTCGCTATATTCATTTTCAGAATAAAGTTCAAAGAAAAGACTCTATTTGCATATCACTCTATTATCAAAGTTGAGCATGTAGAGTGTGCAAGCAATTATAATGTAACTTCACCCATTTGGTTGTTATACAAGCTTGAACTGCGTTCTGATAAATAATAAACGTTTTGTTCGAATCGTATTTAGTGTTTTTTTTCTGAAAAATCGAATATCAACCGATGCTTTTGGTGATTTATTTTCTAGTAGCACTTTTTGCTGCAAGTTCAAAGGGGCTCCAACCAGTACGATTGTATTATGTATGATTTGGTGGTATGTTTGTTATGTTTTACTTGAGAAGGCCAATTTATCCGAGGGACTCATTGACACATGTGATCTCACATATTTAAATGCCGCATATCTCTGCATGCTTCATACATGATTTAATTTGAATTACATAGTTGCTGTATTGTTTTACATACATTTATAGCGGGACTGTACGATTTTTATATGTGTTAAATTTTAATATATTGATAAAATTATGTTACGATGACACAAAATAGGCAAAAAAAAATTATACATTGAAAACGAATTTCATAAAATTCAGCAAAGACAAGTCAGCGCTGGTTAAAGCCGATGCCGACACTTTTACTCGTATTTGTTAGGAAATAAAATTGTGTCTTTGTGTCGTATAAACTAATCTGCACTAAAACTAAATTTCGATTCACATTGTACATGCATTATATATATGCTTGCGAATTTGGCTGGAAGCAATTTTCAATTTTCGATTTAAATATCTGGCTTATTTCGCATTTTTCGACACATGTTCTTCTTAACTTTTATTTTAATTTATATTGAAATATATGTATACTAATTTTTAACACATTTTATAAAAATTCATAAATATTTGACAAAATCGTACAGTCCCGCTAAAAAAGCAATTCGAGTTTAAATAAGATTCGGTATACAGTTCACTGCAGTTATATACAGATTAACGTGAGTGTTCTTTGTTTATGTTATGATTTCAAAGAAATTATCTTAGAGAGATTTTTTATTGTACAAATGTATTATATTGAACGTTCGGTATATAATGTGTTAGTAGTATATACTTTATGTATTGCGCGTGAGTTACGTTATGTTCCTTGATCACATATTCTATTAAAAAGTACGCGCATATTTGGCAATTTAAAAACTCAAAGCCGCAAAATCATAGGCCAAAATCCGTCTTTACGTGTGAGACTTGATGTTATACTCAATTACCAAAGTATAGCCGTAGTAAATATATTGAACGTGGGAATATTTCTGACATGCATATTGCTTATTGAATACTTTATTTACTTACGTTTACATGTGTGTATGCTTTATATACGTGATTAAACTATTGTTTCACGTTAGGGTCGATAATTCCTGTATTTTTATATTAACACGTGTGGTTTTAAATGGTCAGGTTTATATAAATGATATAAATGTTAAATGTACAATGGCTTTGATTGTACTTTATCATAAGCTATACACATAATGTACAACTGATTGTTTCCATTTGAACATCTTTCTCACTTATCTTGCTATAGTCATTGTCGTGGCTCAACGTAAATGCAATTACGGCATGTCACATCATTAAATACTAGCTACAGAAAATGTTTTGCAATAAGATGGTATCTTTCCAAAACATGTTCTGCAAAAGATCGTATTTTAAATAAAGTGCCAACAAAAAGTTGCTATAATTATGTGTTCTTAATGTTTCTTAATGATTGCCTTGTTATGTCCATAAAATTATGTAAACGTATGTATGACATTGATTATTTCTTAAATATATGTTTGAAAAATATTTCCAGAACATTCAAAAATAGTTGTTTGCGTGTAAAACGGTGCGCTTTATTTATTATTGACTTGCTATGCATGACCATTTAGTGACTTCACATTATTTTAAGAAAAACATGCACTTTTTATAAACAAGAGTTTTTTTTTGCGTTGTAAAAAGAATGAAGCAAATTGTTAAATTCAATTTCAATCAACAACCAACACGATGTGGAAGTCGCACAGGTCTGCCATGTCATTCATAAGAACTATGTATCTGCTTTGTAATTTGTCTTCGGTAGTTAGGATCCGTTACTCAATTTGGTATGAACGCGCTAGCATAAAACAATGTTACTCGCTACGATGGAGCACTCTTACAAGCCTTTGATATCAGATAAGGAGATCTGTTCTCTGTCCCTGCAATAGTACTTGCAAGTCTCTATTTGCCATGTCGTTGTGTTACAGTGAGGAATGTTGGATCTTTATCGTATGCGGCTGTATTGACGTGTATTGAACTAGATATTTACGAGATATTAATTTATCTCATGTTCTGATATATTTCTGAAGGATACATATTAAGATGATTTAAAAAAAGTTCATTAACTGTATGAAATAGTGACAAGTAAATATGGACTCGGTTCATTGAAACTGGAATAAATTTCGTAAACAGCAGCTATGTATGTAAACATTCGCAACGTATTTGTAAAATGGTTTAGGAATTGAAATATTGTTTTTAGGTGACACGTATTAAATACAGCTGAAATAATGTTCAAACACTGTATTTTTGCTTACATTTAATAATAAATATTGCTGTTGATAAACTAAACTGGGCGGCATGCCGATAATACGTTCGAAGCTTGTCCACTCACAGTTATAACAATACATTGTATACGAAGGTTACCTGCTTTAGGAAGCTAACACGGTATCTTAAATTGATGCGCACACTCTTCTCAATTTATAATGAATGACCTTGCTGTTGAAGATGTAACCGCTCGTGGAGGACTCTTTGTTCACAGTTCGAGCTCTAGTATGACACAGACAACAGACATGAATGAAGCCGATGGCTACTTGCCTTATGTTGGAAGTTTTCCAGAAAATTTGTTGGAATGGTTCGAATCTTTGCGTGAGAAATGTTATCTCAGGATGGACAACGATCCGCCGATAAAAGTCGGTAAGAAATCCTAAAACGTTGCATATGTTTGTTTATCTGTTTTATAAAGTTACCAAACCAAGCATGGCTTTTATAAAATTGTTCAGTTACGTATCTTTTAGGGAGAAATTTTGTAAATCCAAAAAATTGCAGAGCGATATTGATTCGAATATTTAGCTTTTGACAAGCAAATGTTAATGTAAAATATAAATTATTTTTAGTTACTTATTAAATAGCATAATTTACTGGCTAATCGTATTGTAACGCTGTGAGGTTTCTGTGGCCATAATTACTATCAAACCAATATGATTAGCACTATACATTCTTTCTTAAAAATTCCACAGACTGTGTCATGATGTAAATACATTTTAACAACCTTTTGGTAATATGTTATTAAATATTCATTAAGAAAGACGATGTTAAGCGTGTGATAGGCAACTGAAGTTTTTCGCGTTATTTGAATACATTTTAACATTTGGCGTAGTATCACTCCTGTAAATAAACCGAGAACTGTTTAGATATTACTATTTATTTCTGAATGTATTTAGGTATTTACTTGCTTGCTTGTCCACCGACCGACCTACGTCAATACAACTCTACCTCCCTCCCTACCTACCTACCAAAATGTAACATTGCATGTATTGGTTGTATGCATTAATTATTTACAAATAATATGTTCAAGTCTAGCCTATACATACTAGTTTAAAACGAGCTGACTCACTTTCCTTTGCGAGAAGAAAATGGAAACCTTCCCAAATATATGACGCGTATTCTTATACTTAAACATGTGCCTTCCCTGCCCGAGGCACGCCGCCATGTCTCTAAGAACACCAGGCTCCTCGAAATTTAGTGACTGACGTCTCCGCGTATAATTAGAAAAAATATTATAAGCTTATCAATAATAATCTCTTAACTCTTTAGAATCGACCTTTTACATATTTTATCATTTTGGGCTTTCTGAATATATTATCCTTGATTTGTTTAGTAAAAGCTAGTGTTTTAAATTGCAAATTCGAAGTAAAGACATTTACTGTAAGCAAGTCGCAATACAATTAGCAATAGTGCAACAAAAACGATGTATGTCGAATAATTTGCACGCATTAACTATACTGAACAATTTATATTTCGTGCACAGTGTTATAAGATAAAATGACATAAGCTTCTATCTACCTTAAGAATTAAGCAATAATGAATCTAAAACAGAGCACACAAATATGATAAAACTCGGCTTGCATATACAGGATATATCTATATTTTTAGAAGAAAAATGTACAATGATAAACAAACTACCAATTATCTTAGTTTATCAACAGCAATATTTATTATTAAATGTAAGTAAACATACAGTGGCTTTAAACTGGAATCACTACATAGGAACGGTCAATACCATTGAGACTTTAAACTGGAATCACCACATAGGAACAGTCAATACCATTGAGACTTTGAACTGGGATCAACACATAGGAACGGCCAATGACACTGAGACTTTGAACTGGGATCACAACATAGGAACGGTCAATACCACTGAGCCTTTGAACTTGGATCACCACATAGGAACGGCCAATGACACTGAGACTTTGAACTGGGATCACAACATAGAAACGGTCAATTCCACTGAGCCTTTGAACTTGGATCACCACATAGGAACGGCCAATGACACTGAGACTTTGAACTGGGATCACCACATAGGAACGGTCAATACCACTCAGCCTTTGAACTTGGATCACCACATAAGAAAGGTCAATACCACTGAGACTTTGTACTGGGATCACCACATAAGAACGGCCAATACCACTGAGACTTTAAACTGTGATCACCACATAAGAACGGTCAATGACACTGAGAGTTTACACTGGGATCACCACATAAGAACGGTCAATGACACTGAGACTTTAAACTGGGATCACCACATGAGAACAGTCAATACCACTGAGACTTTAAACTGGGATCACCACATAAGAACGGTCAATACCACTGAGACTTTAAACTGGGATCACCACATAGGAACGGTCAATACCACCGAGACTTTGAACTGGAATCACCGTTAAGGAACTGTCAATGCCATTTGGGATTAAATTTGGGATCACCGCAAATGAACGCTAATTGTCTTTTGGGCTTAAAACTCACCTAGGAATGTTTTACGTCATTGAGGTTATAAACTGTATTCATTGGCGCTAAACCTAATACTTATTCTCGTATTTATCGAACCGTTCACTGAAGTAACGAGCAAAGATTTCCAGACAACATATTATTCCATAAAGTAGCTAAATAAATACGTTTCTTGTAAATCAGTTTGAGTTAAAGCGCAGCGATGGTTGTATTGCAGCTAAACATCTACACATGTAATTTGGAGCAGGTGGAATGTAAGCTACTATTCCGCAATGAAATGTGATGATCTCTAAATGTGCGTATACATATGAAAACAAATGTGGCTTATTAAATAAGAAACTATTGAATAAATTGCTAAATTTCAACTTTCAATGTTTTGATTAATTTCTACCTAAACAGACACGTTAACCTCTTGCTGGGAATCGTGGTGACAAATGACGTCGATTTTGAGGTATTTTTTCTGAAATATCATTAACTCTTAAACTGTTGCTTCGGTGAATTTGGCGCATTTGTATTAATTTACACAACGAGAATATAGGACACTAGGCGTTAGAGATGATTATATGAAATATTGCCTTTATGAAACCTAGTATTTAACAAGATTGTCTTCATATATGACAGCGTACAGTTATTTCGATTGACGAGTTTGGCAGTATACTTATTGTAAATTTCCATAAATGTTGATATTTGTGATCACAATACCGTAACGAGGCAACATCAATATCTTTGGAAGAAAGCTCCCGCCAATGCAAGTGCATTCAATTCATGCGTTCAAATTGAAGATGAAGTTTTCTTTGCGTTTTCCGAATTATCCTTAGCTACCATAGAGTTTTTTTCAAAAAAATGGATGGTTGTGATTTGTATAAACTGAATTAAATGTATATGTATTTTTTTGACGACGGTACTGATTATTTGTTCTGTTTTCGATGTATGCATTATGCAAACTATGTTCCTGGAGTTTCATCATTTATATTCTTCGTTAATTCCAAATACGTTTGAAAATCGGTTATGATAGCCTTACGTCAGCATTTTGACCCGTATTTAGCCGTAGAATTCAGTACAAATTACATGGTTGGTTGTAAGTATACATTGTGAGCGACTTCAATATTAATGCATAGTTTCAGCCAGAGGTCGTATACATCTTACTTTATTCACATCGTACAAATTGAAATACAATTTCTCTCAATAAGTCGATATTCAGACAAGAAATTCAGAAAGTGCTTCCATTTACCATCATCTCTTGACATGATAAAAAGCTGGCTGTCAAACTGTCGATTTTAATTAGGTATTAAATTAAATAGTTGCTGTATACTAGTAGTTTGTATTTTCGCTCTTCCATTGTATCACGATATGAACGTCAAATGTTGTATTCCTGTTCACAAACAGGTTTGCGTTTTGTTATATAATATATTTTTTCTAACTATTTACCAATATGTATGACGTCAAATTGATTAGATCGACTCATGTGTATGAATAAAGCCGACGCCATTTGAATTTTGATACTTGTTGACGTTCAGAAAACGCACGTGTAAATGCATTTTGCATGGAAAGGGTGGAACATATGTTATCATATTTCAAAGTATATGTCATCCATAACTTTTCAAAACAGTCGAATTATGTACGAGTTCGTATTAAAATCATTGTCGCCATGGGGTTTAATTTGGATCTTAATACCGTTGGTAATTTCCGTAAAATATCTAATACGAATAGAGTATTCCTTTAATGTACACTCTTCAGTCATGTGTATTACAAATATTTTTATAATTATTTTGTATTGGAAGAATAGGTTGTAAACTTAACAGAACATTTTGAATATTTATTAGTGTGCCGTAAGCTTGTTTTTAAGCCTGTGAATATGAACAGTCTCAAACGTAGTCTTACTCATATAAACATCAACACATTTAAGAAATCATAGTTTGCAAGTAATAAGTAATGAGCGGTAATTACGCGTCACCGGTGTCGAGGCTGTCCATAATGGCAAACCTGAACAGTCAGAGCTAGACGTCATTTATGTTCGGAGTATCTCTAACATGTTTCTACATATTACTTGCTTTTCACAAGGCAATATTTTAAGTGCGAACGAGTTGCTTTATGTTTTATAATGTTTCATATTTTACCATCTAGTTACTACGTATTATTATTTCAACGAATTGTTATGCATACGGTGCACATTTTCTGTGAGATATAAGGGCGTGAGCATGCACGACTGTCGGGCGTTGACTAGACCACCTACAACCGACAATGAGGCAATATATAAACGAGCTATAAACCTCTGGGATCGCTGCACTATCTGTTGTTGGATATCGAACGATGTAGTTTTACATCGGTGTTATAGATTCGAGTAAGGATATTTGCAAGAGTACGCTGATATCACGCATATTAATGGGATGGCATGTTTTTTTTTGTATTATGTTATGTTACTCGATTAACCCGATTCACCAGTGGGAATTAACGACTCGTGCGATGAAAAACATTAAAATACCGCAATCCTTCTCACGCTTCAAAAGTTATTGTAACGTGTAAACATTATATTGTACTATATGTACCAATACATTTACTGAAGTTATCGGGTTGTAAGAAAAGTGTTTTTACGTGTATAACGCCGCAGCTATGTTTAGCGATTTGGTTCAGCGATTTGAATGCGATCATTGATATACATAAGTATGTGAACCTGAGTTAATTGAATGTGGACGTTTTATTTGAGTGTTTGGCGGCTAATTACTTTTAAATACTATTTATGCATTTACTTATATTAAAATTCGGTTCCTTGATAAAGTACAGATTTAATTGTGATATATTTCGGATTATCTGAAAGTTATAGATACCACGTCTCCATTCGTAGCAATGGCATCATCTATAGGGTCACCTGTCTCTGTTTCACGGAACGTTAGCGGCAGAAAGTTGCCTGAGCACCTAACGCGCGTTTTCGACAACTTAAAAGCGGACTGCCGCAAAATGATTGGGCAATCTTCGCCTGTTCGAGGTAAGAGTTACTTCACGCTACCCACCTTTATCATAAAGTATGCATTCAAACGGTTTTTACAAAAATAAACTCGACTCTGTTTTGACACGTTTGTCACAAGCCAAATAACATCCCAACCATACTTTTCAGAAAAAAACTCGATACAATTCTAGGTTACTATGGAAAGTTACGTGTCGATCGCAATGGATGTACAAGTACATACGTGCACCGGAGTGCTAGTTCCATTTACCAAACGATATGTTTCGTTCAAGAATTGAGTTGACCCATCAGGGGTTTATATTTGAACTCGAACATAAAATCCATTGGGTGTATAATCCAATCGATGTACCGAGAACCCATGGACTGTTCTGTCAACTGCTTACTATTGCAGAGCTTTAACATTTATATTATTTCTTTGTTTAAAAGGGAATTCCTTTACGTAAAACAAATACTGATGGGGAATTGATAAAATGTGAGTAAATATTAGCTTTTCACATGTGTTTCACATTTTGGGTATGTGTTCATAGTAAACGTACAAGAAAATCGCATGCACCATGTGTACACATAACAAAAACAAATATACTCCGTTAGAACAGCTCTTGCATTGCTATTAAATTGAAGAATGTTAAAACAAACTTTTCGAATTGTGTTCACATTTATAAGTATGATTGTTTCTATATTAACTGAATAACTATTGACTACCTTACTCTAAAATATACAAATTACTCGTATATGAAATGAATTTTGAAAAAAAAACATAACGATGAAGTACGTAAATATGTTAGATCGTTTCTGGTCACTTTATCAATGCATGATACATACTTTAATAATCTGCCCTAGGGATTTGGGATTGATTGTGGTATTTCATGTTTAAATATTTAATGAAAAGGCTTTTTAAATGGTTGATATCCTGTTTGATTTATTCGTATATTATATAATTTGAAAGGAAAAAAACGGATTTCAATATACAAAGAAACATATGTATCGTTTTTTTTTGTCTTATAACCGTGTTTTTTTTTAAACGCTACATTTTGAACTGTCTCCATCCAGTATGTTGTTTACGTTTTGCTTCCGTTAATGTAATATAGCTTAACATACATTTGTGAATTTATTGTTGTTTTTTTTATATGTTTCTTCTCGCTCATGAGTCGTAAATCACTATCTACTTTGGTCAATTAAATGTTAATAAATGTTGGTCATACATGTACCATATTTTGTTATTTTCTAGTGTCACCATTAATTTATACATATTCAAAAGGATGTTGGTTTCAGTCACATTTGCAAATAAATTGCAAAAATTGCAATTTCAACAGACGTTCCTATAGTTGCGTTAGTCACAATGTTTTGTAATGCGGACAATTAATGTTACTGCTGAATGCTATTTGGTTAAACATATGAGTAGAAGTGAATAGACAATACGTGATCGGCTCGATGGCTGAGAGCATTTTATCGACTTTATAATGTATCATCGGTAATTTGGAAAACGTTTCCATATTGTGAAAGAAATCGAAGACAATTAAACAATTGTACTCGCTAAGACGGAAGTCTGTCGAAAAACGCTCTTGATATCTGATACGAAAACAGTCTGTTTGTCGCATAAGAGAAATATATTTAAGACTCTTGTGTTTTTTGTATAAAGACGAAGCTACATATAGCTATATATCGTACAGTTATTGATCTTTATTAGAGAATATTCACTCTAATATGTTGACATATCGCATGTATCGGTATGACACATAATTTATATTAATCAAAGATATATAACGTTTTAGAGCTCGTGAACTTTAAATGTAAAAGATTTGATATAGATGCAGGGCTCACATTGCAACAGAAAATAATAAATAAAACGGATACAATATTTCCATACACTATACACAAGCTTTTACATCGCTTTACACGGACATTGCATTGCATGTTTTGGAAAAAGTGACACTTGTCATCTTGTTATGGAGCTTAATCTAATTTGGTCTCTGTGCAATATATGTTATCTGCGAATCATTGATTGAGTAAAAACACTGTGTTTTGTATTAAACACTAATGCATAGATGAAATATAATGCAATCAATTAAATCAATGGCAAAACAAGAATGAAAATGCTCATATGTTGCTAGATAATTAAGATTTTGCATGGTAAAGGAAATTATTATAGTTTCCAGTTTTCAAGTTTTTTCATTGGAACATCGGCAAAACGCCTTTGACCATTTACATACAAGTAAAAAAATAGTCAAAGGACATCAGTATGATGCAAATACAATCATGTTTATAAACACAAACTTCAATGAAAAGTGTTCAAACATCATGTACAAACGTGTACTTAGTAACAACAACTCGAAAAGAGCAAACAAGAAATCGAAAGACAATATATTTAGGGTTTCATACAATATTTATTAAAGAAGCAGCAAATGCTTGCAATTTTTCCTCACGGAGTTTCATGGCATTGGTAATCAATCTAGCAATATTGTTTATTACTTTCTTATTTTGACAAAAGAGTATGTTTTTAAATTTTACTAATTTTTACCAGTTTTATCAAATAAAACATTTTGTTCGTAGATCTTAATAGATTAGACAAGTTAGAAAGAAGTAACATTCAGAATCAACAGTGTTTGCGTTACAAAGTTTACATTTGCGTTCATCTCTGGGTATGTCATTATATCTACCAGTCTCTATTTCCAATTTATGGACGCTTAGTCTGAATCTTGATTTCTATTGTTTATGATTTTTACTATTAATGCAATCTAATTATTTTTATACGTGAATTCAGTCTTAACATTCTATAGTTTTCTAGTTTCGTTTGGTTAAAAATTGTATATTGCAAATTTTGGATAAATTGATCTTTTATTCTCTGGTTAATTTCATTAGAGTAATAAAATTGTTAATTACATTTTTGAATAAAATTCCGTGTCCTAGTTGTTATAATTGTTGTTTGACAAACGTACACCACAGATTTGTGTTATTACTATAAGTATCCATTATAAAATCGTGGTAAATATTGCATTGTTCGTTATAAAAAGTGGACATAAGAAATTCAGGATTTTGCTTGATTTTAACCCAATAATTAAGTGCTCGTTGTTTGCATATAAAAGAGAGGAGAAATCTTCCTAGTTCGCAAAAGACAGCGGCATTTGAAGTCTATGAGCGTATTCCAAGAATAGTTTTACAAAATTTAAAATGAAGTTTGTCAACTTCACTTATAATGTAAATCCCCATATTCCAGATTTATATAAAAAAAATTGGTACAACTGGGAAGTCAAACAGAGAGAGTTTTGTTTTAGATTTAAGATTCACTTTGCCATAAAATAGACAATAAATGGTTGTAAGCTTTTAAGCTTGTTCATTATTTGCCTTTATTTCTCTGATATATTACCAGTGTAGTGTAGTTTTACGCCTTGGTAGTAAAATTCATAAACAATTCCAATAGCCTGTTGGTTAATTGTCCATCTAAACGTAGAATTACTTTTCTTATTGTTCAAATAAGCAAGTTTTTATTTTTGTTTACATTTATTTTTAATCCCCATTTACATGAGTACGGATAGATAGAATTTAATTGCAATTGCAGACGTTCTGGATTGTGGTAAAACATGCAATGTCATCAGCAAATAACAACATAAATATTGTTAATAAAAAATATCTTTTTTCGGTTAAACTAGTTATATCAATACAATCATTAATGTTATTTATACATAAAATAAATAATTAAGGTGATAATGGTTCAACCTGTTTGACTCCTAACGTAACATCAAAAAGCTCCGAATAAGACATATCTTTATATTTTTTGACACATGATTTAACATTCTGATAGATTGACTTGATTATCTTTAACATTTTACAACTTATTCCTGTCTGTACTAATTTAATTCACAAAGCTTCGTGTATAACATAAAACAACTTACTTTCCTTAAGGTAATATTTGTTATGTTGTGTCTAGCATTCTGCTTATTAAAATAACATATATACACACGTTCATCTCATTAAGACAAGACTTTTGCAACCACAAGCTTAATACTTGTTTGCAATAACACTTGTAATACTTAATTGCCTGTATTGTTCGATCTGGTGTACAATTAAGCATGACATCAATGTATGAAATATTAAAACCAACATAACTAGGTTAGTAACATGTCTATATTTGCATATCTCAGTTCTTCGGAACGTTTTTTTGATAAGACCATATATGAAAGAAATCAAAGACACTGGCCCGTTTTCGACCAGCGACCGTATTCTTCTCTGATTTAGATCTTCCATTAGTTTCTTTCTCAATACCATCGGATGTAAATATCTGGATAATGATGCTCATATTTCTTTTCCAGGAGATTTAATAAAGATAGTTTGTGTTGTTATTCCCAGCTGGGGCAGGGCTGCTTTGCACATTGTCTCTATGACCATCAATCTTCTAGAAATTTAGTGACAGGCAAAACAATATCTCCGCGCATAATTAACAAACATCTAACATTATTAACTCATAAGTTATAATAACAAACCTCCTTTGTCGCTGTCTGGTACATAATTGATCATTTTATCTTTTTTAATTTCATAACACTAATACGTTTATTACGAATACTTCCCAAGCAGCAAGCACTGATGATAATGTAATTGGATCCTCATAGTATAGTAGGTATATTTTATGTTTGATTGTGTCTAATAACTTCGGAATTCATAAATTATTTTGAATAATACAAGAAGGTTCACATAGGCACACATTATTCAACAAATAGGTAATGGGAAGAGCGAATAATAAACATGAAAAATAAACCGAAATACAACAATAAGGAAAGTCAAACTTCATTTGAAACGGAAGTGCAAAACCTGTCCTTGCACCACTACGCCATTCATGTAAAAAAGAGTGCCATATTACCAAATACGCACAAAGTGAATCTTCAGCTACAACAGCAGGAAAGAAAGCCCTTATTATATTATTTGGTATTTATTAATGGCAAGGGACCAATTGCCATTCAGTGAGACACAAATAATTGCACTAGTCAAGACACACACCTACATAACAAACGCACAAACATAAAAAACTGGGGTCAACACAGTCAAAGGTCAATGCAAAAGCGATGATGGTTTAAACCGATTTTGATTAGCTCCAAACATCACAATTGGCCCAGAAAAATTCATTTAACATTTAGGTGAATATTAACAATTACCTCAAAGCATCATAATTCAAATTACATAGCAATTCAAGAGAATCGATTTCAGTTAATTATTGTTTAACTACTCAACGGTTATATACAGACCAGAACCGCAACTGTCAATAGCTTTTTACTACCACAAGTAGACAATGTATGCGTATGTATGATTACACTGTTAACGCAATACAGAGTTTATGGTGGCTTTGTACTAATACGTTGCATGGCAAACAACACTTGTAGCATTATATACTTTATCTTATCACGATATTATGCAAAGCATAAATACATTATATCAACATAACAAATATTATTATATAATTTCAAAAATAACTTTAGACTTTATTTCGAATGATGTTAATCGGTCAGATTCGCGTTTCAAAATGCGTTTTCAACTACGTGTATTTTGATTTGCTGAGTATGTCCTGTCTACAAGTTGGTTATCCCGCAACCACGACTTACTAAGTCGCCCCCACCCTCGAGTTAGTGATAGTAACAACACAAATAAAAAACTTCACATGTCACATCTGTACCATCAAAGGAAACGTGATCAGTCTTGAATATATTGTCTCATCATACTGCTGACTGATAAGACGGCAATTATAATAGGTAGATAGCACTAAGACTCATAGCATGGTTAACTGTTACACTGGAAGGAAACAGTAAAGTCTGGTTTGAAACATAAATTTGTGCAGGTATAAAGATATACAGTAAAACACACATGTTTGTATAAACGTATACGACGTTAGTTTAAACACTATTTATTTAATCAAATATACATGCAAGCATAAAAAGAATACATTGTGAACTAATTTTCCATGTATTGTTGTCTAAACAAAGTAATACATTTTATATATCAAACTTGATAAAATTTACAAAATTTGAACAAAGCTGCAAAGATGCATAAGAAATAACTATTTCATTGTTTTGTTATGTCGATGTATGTAGTGTGACAGAATTGAGGCGGAAGCATATGTCTTATACTTAGTCTCTCCTCTGTCAATAGTTGATGAGATGCTGATTAATACGCAGAAGTACCCTACCGGTTGTAAAAAATATATCGTTATGTCAAATAAATAATACAAGTACTTAAACAGACTTGCTGCAATAAGTACACAGTTGAAGATAGTGTTGGATAAAGAATCATGTGTTAGGTATATATTATTTAGTGACGTAGATCGTTTTATTAATCGGACCTTCGCAAAGAGATGTATTTTTATAGTTATGAAGAGATTTAGAAAATGAACTTATGCAAAAGAAAGGGAGAATAGAATAGACAATAGCAGGACAGGGCACCGAGTAATGCGTAACATCTGTTATTTCAAGGATATTAGTATACAATATATGCCTGACACGAATGTATGCCTGGACATTCATGTTTTTATGTTTTATTTTCGTATATTTAGTCTATAAGATTGAAGAGAAGGAGTTGCACTGTTATATGTCGGAAAGCAGTCAAGTTATTATTTTAAAGAGATCGATAGGTTAAGTGAAAAAATATTGATAGGTATCTTCTATTTCACCAGATCTACAATAAGGGGTATCCACGATATTCCCCCCCCCCNTCCCCCCCCCCCTCCCATATACAAATGCTCCTGTTTTGCTGTTACAATTCAATGTAAGCCTTGCATGATAAGTGTTAGACATTCTTTCGCCGTAGCAGTAATGCAAAGGGCCTTATCTTGTCTTAATTTAGTTGAGCATTGATAGCAGACAGTGACGTCATGGATCTGTATCAGTTGGAAAGGATATCCATGAATTTATAGTTGATGGTAGGAAACACAGACAAACATGTTGTGATTAACATGCGATGTTTCGGATATTATCAGAATTTCGCAGATGATTAACAATCGTATCTCACATACTGGAAGGGATCTTGAAGAATTCAAGTATGAGATGTAAGAGAATTGAACATTTTAAAGATAAGAGTCAGTTTGTATTTTGTTATTCTGTTTTTCGGGTGTTCCAGGCACGTCTCATCGTATAAATGTTGCAATGATTATAAAGGTTTTTTCCCAAGTAATTATTATTGCTGCTTCTCGTTCAATCTTTTCGAGTTCGTTTCCTTCTTTGGAAGTAATATTGTCCCAGACAACATCGGAACATTTAAGAATTGGTCGAATAAAAGCTGTATAAATATANTATTAAGAAGGGACTTCCGATCGAGTATTAATTTATAAGATATTATTTAATTGATTATTTGCCAAGCTTTTGTTATCCACCGCCGAAGGCCTTGTCCGTCCGTCCGTCCGAAACACTTTTATGTCCGGAGACATATCTCGAAACTGTTTGGGCCGATTACATTGAAACATCCATGAGCGTGTATATTGATAGAGGATGATGAACGTGAAATGCAGTCGCAATCCATTTGCAAATTACGCACAGTTGATCCAGAACAATTTAGAAAAAGGGACAATATAAGCGTACTTGTAGGGTCAAGAAAGGGTTCGACTTCTCAGATAGACAAAACGCTCATGGGCGATGATAACTTAAAAGATCGAGATTTTTCTTATAGGTTTCACTTATGTGCGTAGGGTCAGTAATCTGTTGAGAAAGGTACAACTGTGACATTATGGAGTCTATTTTGCTTTTGCCGGTGTCGCGGTTGAAATCACCAGTGATATGCGTCGTTAATATGCATATTGTACTTTTAAACATGTTCGTCTCACATTAATGGGATATCGGGGAATTTCGATGTTAAATATTGACCTAACATTAGTATATTCTATATTATATTATAACGTTGTTCTCTTATATAGTATAATACTGTTTTACAATAATTAGAGTATGTTAAAGAACAGGTAAATTCAAGTTCAATACTTTGAATATATTTTATATTACAAACATATTGCCTTCAATAACAACAATATTAGCAGTGTTTAATTAATTATTAAACCATACACTAATATTACATTACGCCATGTACATCATTACATGATGCCGCTTCATAGAAATGCAATTTAATGCATTTTAGGTGTCTGTTAATATAAATAATACATGCATGTGGTAATGTTTAATTAGAAAAAATGTTAGAGATACAACATGTATGCCAGACATAGCAACCGTTTGTTATTTGAAGCTAACAAATGTACGTTTCATTTAATCACCTTTTAATGACAGCGCAAAGAAGACGTTACTTTTTTACTGAGTAGAAAGACACCGTATATGTTATGGAAAGCACCGTATACTGACAGTCCTACTTCCAACAGTGTAAGAGATATTTTGTTATGTATTTCTGGCTGATCTTTGTTATTAATAAGGATTAACTTTTCTATATCAAGAGCAGACCATAAGAAATAGGCTAGTAGTTACTTGTAGATCATAAGAAATGGGACACTAGTTACTTGTGGATCATGAACAATTGGCCATTATACACGTGTGGATCAAGTATTGAGTTGAAAAATAATTGGGTTATATTTCAATAGTAAGCAAAATCACATATTTCGACAAAAAACTGAAAGGCTGGTGGATATATTTCTGTCGAATGGTTTATTTCATATTACCTTCAAAAATTAAAATGCAATATTCAAAGTTGATAAAAATACTTAAAACAGAATATTAAAAAAAAGCAAAAGTTGTATAGCTGTATCCATAAAATGTATAACACAATGTTTGTGTTCTTTATAAATACAATACAACCCTTTTCCAGTCAGGATACTCGCTTTCCTAATATGCTTTCTTTAAGAAGCTATTTTCGGTTTAATCGTTTTTTTTTTTACATTATGTTAACATCTTTGACCGACGTCTCCCAAGCAAAGATATTAAGTTGCAGACCCCTTCAAAAATAATTTGAATTTCAATATTTCAATTTTAAATAATGATCTTTTTTTATACCGGTATTAATTCATATCGTAAGACAACACACACACACACATCTGAAGATCACACACAAAAACACACAAACAAATCAAATATCTTTCCAACTTTTTTCACTATTACTGTACTGATCAAAGCTCTGGTTTTCCGTTTACCTTTATTGTCTTCAATAACCCTTTTCTACCCAAACAAAAAAAGAAGAGAACTAAAACAGACTTTGTAATGATTACAGCAAATGTAACTATGTATGTGCAAACAATGTATCCGGCGAAGATGCGAGACACGGTACCCGTGTGATGGTAAGTTTAACCAAACATAATGTTATAACGGCAATATTCACGGCCTGTATTTAGTTGAAATATTTTGGAGCATTACTTAATCAGTTATCTGCATACAATATTAGCGACTTCAACGGATCGACCTTTATTTCAGTCGTAAATATGCGTCTCAGGAAAGACTGATACTCATCAATATGAACAGATATGTAAATGTGCTTCAAAAAACACTATGCATATAATTAGTTCCACTCACATAACTGTCTGGTCCTGTATTTAACATTTATTTTTCGTCAAACAGTCAAGTGTAAGTTGATAAATTCAGTACTTATTGCCGCATACGTGTTGCTGTAGAAATAATATGTGACTGTAGAATTTCAGACGATCGCTTTTGTAGAAAATACCTGGCGTATGTGTGATCTTCAAGAACTCATTTTAACCACTCATATTTTACAAACAACACTTGTCAGAACAACGTATACAAAACAAATATGTGCTCAAGTGCTTCTTGCAAAAACGTAAGAATATACTAGTTTTCTAGTTGTATTACCGACATCTCAAGCTCCTGATGTAAAAACCTACGGTTACAGTCTCTACTTACAAAACATATGTAATGCCTTTATTATCCAGTGTTCAACTATTATTTATTTCTAGTCCATCTATATACTTTACTGTTTTCCCATTGAGAATATTAAAGTCAAATAACAGACGCAGACCTCCGCAAGGCTTCAAAGCTATTTCACTTAGTTTCATATTTAAAATTTTCAATTTTATTTTTGGCAAGAGTGTTAAAATACGTGTCAATGAGTTCTAAAATATAAAAATATTCATAAACAATGACATATTATACGTATTAAATGTCTTCATGGTAAGTTGAATATAATAAAAAAAAATACAGTTTAAGTAATTATATTAAGATATTAGTTTAAACCTATTTATTTTAGCTCAAGTGCGTCGAACGAACATATAAAAATTATGAGACTTTTCAAACATTGTCAGCAGAGACAGTCTTATAAACACTTACAATAAACGATAGAATATTATTTATGACAAGTGTAGTGCCTATACAATACAGGGCCATACATATCACACAACATAAACATAAACACTTATAAAAGCTGGGGTCACCGCCTCGGGATGGTCAATGCAAAGCATTGGGGGTTTTATCCGGTTGAATGAAGCGTCGAACCTCACACTTAGCCCAGACTAATTTAGTTACACTCACGTGTAAATAAAAAATAAACTCATATACTTGTTTCTCAAATTACATAGCAAATAAAGAGAATTTAATTTCGATTTAATTACAATTTAATTGCTCAATTATTTAATATGCACAGAGTACCAGAATACCAACTTCCTGAGGCACGCTGAATGAAATAAATATAAATATCAACTTATTCCTTTTTGTTTACCAAATTGGAGAAATCAGCATCATATAGTGCAATCCCAAGATGACCGTAATGCATCTTATAATAAGACCGAAATGCAGGGTGTAAAAAGCATCGAGTACATAGTTTGGATATATATGATACTTTACACCATTGTATTATTTTTGATTATTTTGTATTCGTATTATTGTTTTTATGCCAAAAATCAAAATTATTAACTAGGCTAACCTTCTCGTTACAAATGTGCTCTAATGAAGCCACCACGTGTCCATGTACAAATTAGGGCTGTCGCAGACACTTTCCAGTCTGTTTCCAGGGTTGAACCAGCGCTTGGCGTCTTTAGAGTACGCGTCTTGGGAACACTCTCGTTATGGGGATCGAACCTGTGACCTCCTGATCGCTAGAAAGAAATATTATTTATGCACAACGCAACCGCGATCTGTGCACAGTTTGAGTTAAAAGTTTACTCACTTATATAATAATACATAAGCTCATTAATTGATTAGTAATATTGCAAATGTATGCCTTCGAATTCAAGAAAGTGTCTATATATTACACGATTAATAAAATAATTAAGATGATTTATGTAACCAAGGTAACCAATTACAATAAAAATTCATTTGTATCGGATATAGTATTTTATCCCATCATCATGTCGACATTGACGAAATAACATGAACAATCGAATAAACAAAGCCGTATTTCCTTATAAAAAACAGCAAACACGCCCGTCATTTTTGGCAATACTTAAACGAAAAAAAGTCATTCATTGCACTGAATAGCGGTTTGTCTTTAAACGTATTCCGTATCAATTTATTGGATCAGATTACAATAATGGTATTGCCGTACACAGAACCCTAGACATATCTTGTCAGACCTATACAGATACGCACATAAGAAACGTAATAAAACAGTTTTGGGACGTCTGGTTCATAAGCTGAAGATACATATTAACTTTCGCGTCTGTCAGCACGTTCTTCCTTGAACAAATGCAATGAAATGTTGACCATAAAATGTGTGAATGTTAACCTAAATAATACCGACACATTTACACATACATGTTGGCTTTCCAAAATAGTTTTTAAATAATATGCCATATAATGTTGTGTTGGAGAATCAAATTAATTTAAAAAAATATAGTTCGTTCTAACAAGCTAAAAAGCACAACATGAACCGAAATATAAACGTTAAAAATGAAACGCAGTACGCATCGACTAAGTGACATCGTAAAGACTTTTTCTATTTGTAAGAAGTTTTGTTAGAATCGTGTTTGTTAATTCAGTATATTGGTGTACAGCTCTTCCTGTAAATGAGGATGAAATAATTTATTGATAATCAACGGGCTCTGTAGTTGCTGCAGTGCTGATAAACATAAAGTAATTATGTGTCATATGTCGAGTTATTTAATTAATCTTCTAGAAATAAGAATGTCACGTTGACATCATGGTGTCTTATCAGCAGGCATTGCTTTTGTCATTATTTTTTTGTCTTGCGCTAGGGATATTAAAATATCGATCTCTAAAAATGAATAGAGAAATCTTATTCAAACGGCATGCAGTCATATATACTTTAATACATAACACCCTCGCTAATGCTTCTCGTACCGCATTGGTCATGAGCAATTATTTACCCGTAAAAATCAAATTTCTCACTGGCATGACAACTCCTTACTTGATTAACACCTTATATTCCGAATGCTTTGCATTACAAGATTCTTATTGCATATTTTGTTGATCAAATGCCATTTGGAAAATAATTGATCAGGTTGATAGAAGCAAGACATAATCACAATTTCTTTGTGATACTTAATGCCAGTGCTTTTTACAACGCATATGTAACAATTAATTGCAAGTCATATCACCAGAGCAACTCGCTTCCATAAACGATTACCTTAGCATCTTTGTGTCTTGTTGTTTAAATAAGTCTCGTATGCAGTAAAAAAAATGACTTTCTCCTATGTACAATTGTCATTCGTTAACTGAACCAAAATTGAGACATTTTTGTTTGCTTAGATTATAGTTTATGAAAAATGTAGAAATATTTCTCAAACAGAACATTAAAAATATATGCTATGTTGGAATCATGCACGTGAAGATTATTTGCCAAAAACGCTTCAATACCTATTTTTTTTAATGTCTTGATGTCGTCACATAGATGAGGTGAAAACAACAAAATATCTAAAAATAAAAATGAAAACACAACACAGCACACATTAAAGCCACACACCTTGAAATGAAGTACATGTTAATCAATACATATAGATGCAATTTGAAAGTCTGCAAAATTTTCATTAAATCTATAGCCTAGTCAGCAAGTTATTTCTTATTTTTCAACCGGGAATTACCGCTTTAAAACCGAAAGTAGGATTTATAAAGTGTACGTCCATTTCGACAAACGCGATTATTTTTAAGTTTTAAAGCTCAAAAAGACGGCTTTCTACCTTGTAACCACCAGATATATTCTAATTGGCATGGATAAAATTAAATCTATAGCCTAGTTAGCAAGTAATTTATTATTTTTCAAACAATTCCGCTTTTAAAACCGAAAGTAGGATTTCTAGACGTATACGTCCATTTTGACAAACGCGATTATTTTTAAGTTTTAAAGCGCAAAAAAGACGGATTTCTACCTTGTAACCACCAGCTATATTCTAATTGGCATAGATAAAATATGTTTCTTATTTATACTTAAATTTGCTTTGCAAAATAAGGTGTGTGGCTTTAATGATAACAACTCGGGTCACAACCTTGGAACCGTCAAAGGGGAGAAACATAATCAGCTAAAATATTTCTAGAGCCTCCAAATCAAATTGTTCTCTTGAAATCCATGCTCAAATGTATCTCATTTGCATACACGATTACCGATACGATTGTTATGTAAGTGTTTCAACATCGGCAGTAAACTAATGATGGTCTCTTATGCATCAATGTCTTGGAGGATTGGAGAGGCATGATGATTATGCTTCTTTGCTTCCTTTGACCATTCCAAGGCGGTGACCCAAGTTTTAATCTTATGTTTTATGTTTAGTGTTGTTTTCATATTAATTGTCGAATCTTGTTTAGGCAATTGGTGGTTCATTTCCTAGTTATGTCTCTTTTGTTTCAATATGTATCTTTTCCATCCGCTCCAGTGATTTTACTCTGTAATACATAAGTTATTTTATGTATTGTTATACGATTGTGTTCGCTATTTGTTGATTCGTAAACACTTAAATCTTACCTGCAGTTTCAATTAACAGTTATATAGATTGTGTTGATGATCATTCGAGTTTAATAATATGAGGGTTTATCTTTGTAATAGCTCTTTACTTTGCGTTATACTCTTAAAGTTGGTAGACAACAAGTTTCAAGAGATAACGGAGTGATTGAATAACACTTTAACATTTCTTTGTTATGATCATGTAGTTGGTAAGTAAATAGTTTTGACACTTGAGCGGCAGTTTCAGTCTTGGATAGGAATTTGAACGTAATAACGAGATCAATATTTTTTAAACATAAATATTAGTTATTAACAAAATCACCCTTAAATATGACACGCAGAAAATTATGACAAGAATCGTAACAAAAGAAAGGTAAAGAGAAAGTTAAATTACCCATGTGATCTTTAGAACCTAATTCAGGCGAGAAGTTATTTGTTTAGACTATGTTAAAACTAGTGTAGTTCAGAATTCCATCGGTGTAGGCAAGATTAAACCCAGGAACCTAACGATTACAAAGTCAACGTCCAACTAAAACCTTAATGTATAGTTGTATTCATTATTTACACATTCATGTGTAGAATATGAGAGAACATGTTTTTGACGTAATTATAAAGCTACTTCTCCTCATTATACGCGATACTTTTACTGTAGTAATCAGTGAATACGTTAAGGTAGAAAACACTACGTATAGCATATTATACCGAAACATAATTTGAATGTTGGATACAAGGCAACATCAACAATCAAGTTTCATACACTAATTAAGTTCACAAACAAGACTGGTCCCGCCCTTTTACACCAGATTGGCAGTGTAAACCACTGCCTGTCATATACTACAAATTAAATAACACACATGTTGTTTACCAATCTGCAACATACTGGATGTGACGGCAAGTGAAGAAATCTCAGCACGGTGTCACCCTTTGGCGTAAATAAAATGATTTTGTTTTTACATTTCTTTGACTAAACATATAAAATTCTTACACGCAAGCTTAAATTTATTTTAGGTTAAACAGCTGGCTCTTAACATAGCACATAACGAGTTTACAAAAAGCTCTTATGACTAACTACCATCGCGTCTTAACTTTAATTGCTTTTTTCAATTTCCTCTTCACAAGCTTACAACAACTTGCTTTCTAGTAGTAATAATTCAGAAACGAAACAAACTCAGTGATGAAAATAAATGTTTGGCCCCAGCCCAAATCCTTGTAAAACTTTAATACTCAGCTATCAGCAGGGACATTAAAGTAAGATATTAAATGAACGTAAGTAACTGTACTAGTTTGTTGGGTCTGAACATTCGTAATAATATATTTATATGCTTGCATGAAATGTTTTGCCTATGTAATTGCAATTGCATTTGTGTTGAAAAATGAAGTTATTAGTGAACATATACACCGTTAGATTTGGGCACAATACAGTGTACGCAAGGAGTAAAAGTTCACAACCTTGTGACGAAATGTTACATTTTCTAGTAAGTGTGACTTTAGTCACTCCGTAATCATGATAAGGTAAAATGTTGATATTCTGTAAAGGAGCATCATGATCTTTGTAAGAATTAAATCTTGATATTGTTATTGAAAGAATATGTATGTTTTAAACTGACACATATTGAACATTCATTTCACTGTACTTAAACATCTGAAATTCCTTATAATTGAGAAATAAGTCCCATATTTTGTTTTGTCTTAATTATGGTTACACGAGATGATGCACTTCCCAGTGGGATAATAATTTTGAATTATTCATAAGACGCAGGTGAAGGAAAAATAATTACGTGTCACATAACCATAGCAACTGGCTTTCGCAAGAACGTTAAATCAAAACATAGTACCTCGTAAAGAATATAATATTGGCATCATCTGATGTTAACAACTAAAGAATCCATTGCATTTTCTTTTTTCATGTTAATCAGAAAATATAATTAGTTCGTGACTGCGATTACAATCCAAAAGTCTGGGCATGGCGAAAAAAGGTATACAGTTGATTAAATATATTAATCAAACCTAAAAACATTTCTTAGAAGACAGTTTTTCCTGTATCTCAATAACAGCATTAGGATACCGTTGCTGTTGCCATATGAAAGAACATGGCATTATGTTTATACCATAATTAGTCTTTTATGTAAAATCAGACTATGCATTATACTACAACTCGTATTACACCAACCTAAAGCGTATTATTTAACGTTCCTGGAAAACAATGAAAGACAGGTACACATTTGAATGTGCTGCATGTAGACGATGAGAATGTACAGTGGATAGTATCCGTATATTTAACCAAGCTAACGATATAGATTTAAGTTAAAATGTTTTCTTATTTGTTATGGATGTTCAAGTATTTGTGATGATGATCAACCATGAAATCAAATAACCCATAGCATAACGCTTCCAACAAGTTGAAAACAGCAAACGCACGCAGATTTAAGTGGAGTCACTGTGTTTGCTCAGGCCGCTATTGGGTGTTTTTACTCGTTCTGTTTACAACCATTTTCTTTTGTTTAGTTTCGAAAATTAAGCCGAACTGGCAGAACTCATAACGTTGTCTAAGCATCGCGACTTAACATGTATTTCACACTGTTTATGTAACATAGACCAGAACATGCTTTCAATTATCAAGTTGATAACACTATGTCGATATCGGAAAACAATGCTCCTTCTATATACTACTTTGTTATCACCCTTTGTTCATATCGCAACAAGGTGATGTCAAGATACCAACTCTGCTTTTGTGTCTCTTAAAATGTCGCAGATACCATCTGAATCGTTCATACAATTTTGTATTAAAACTCAGAAAAAAATCAAGATACAATGAACCATAGACGAAGCATTTGAACGCGTGGTTTACATCAAGCGTTATAACTTTGGGAAGGAACACTCCTGTGTATAAATCACATAATACATTGTTGCACACATGACAAAACTATAACTTAATCAATTACTGGGTTTGGACACGGTGTCGTTCGAGCTTGTCTATCGGTTTACAATTGTCTAGCTATGTTTGAAGAATCACACAGGCAAAACTAATCATGTAAATTCACATTATTCATTTCGTTCCGATTGCTGCTCAAAATAAAAATCATGCAAAACGAGAAAATCCGTTTGTAGGACGTTTGGCGTTCAAGCTTAAGATACACTTTCCAAAAATATCGTAATACAATAAAGAATTGAATGCAAATGAATGTTTGTAAATAATTCGATAAACTAACATGAAATAAACAGGGACCTTTTCACGTTTTGATAAATCGACAAAATTGAAATTTTTTTTTTTCCAGATTTGCAAATTTTCGTTGTAGTTATGTTTGTGGCAAAGAAACCGTAATTCTGAACATTTACAAACCTCTAAAATATCCATTTCATGCATCTTTTGACGATTTAAAAACCTGAAAATTATAAAGCAGCGTTGCAATGCGAAACGATTGTATAATTTGGGAAGTTCTGTTTTTATCGTTTATATTTTGTGACATTACGAGGATCGCTTTTATAAAAGTATAAAATAAATTCAATATTAAGTCAGCATGGATGGCCGAGTGGTTTAAGCGTTAGACGTTTACTCCAAGGGTCCGTGGTTCGAGGCTAGGTGGGAATTGCTATTTTTCTTTCTTTAATTTTATTTTTGTTTCATACTGGAACTCTTTAATTCCGATGTTTACATTTTTCAATTTAAAGCATTTAATGGCAAACTTCAAAACTTGCAAAAATCTATGAAAAGGTCCCTTTAATGAATTATAACAAGCATATACATTAGTGCTGATTTATTTCGTCCTTTCCAAAGTTAATACTTATGCATTAAGTTCAAATCAATTCAGTAACATATAGATCATAGTTTTTGCTTTAAATGTATGATCACATTTCTTTTTTCTCGTATGGTTATAGAAAATCATTTTTCTAGTGGCAAAGGTTCGAGAAAAATTATATGTTTTGTATTACAACAATTGAAATTAATATTTTAGCATTCACCAAAAGTAACACATTTTCTTTAAATTTTAAGTACAACAAATACACAAAACTATGCGAAACAAGCTCAACGTGATAAGTTTGTGTATTAGAATGTGAGAAAAAATTACGTCCTAAATAAGTCAAAAGTATGGTTGGAAACTAGCACAATACTTTTTTTGCGTTGTTTCATCTTAATGATAGTTTTGTTGATATATTTCACGAAGTGTGGTGGTAAACATTGGGCTGTGGATATCCAGCACTCATTTTCATTTGCCAGGGAAAGTAACTGACACGGATAGATCGATGCTGTTTATAGAGACATATTGAGATTAAAAGAATCACTGAGGTGAAACATATATAATCTTATATATTAACTGATATCGAATTTTCTATCACGAGTACATTTCTCTATTCCAAAAAAAGTCATATTATGAAAAGGTATTTACCTTGCGAACAAGATTTTTTTCCTAATGGCGTTACAAACTATCACCTTGAAAAGTTTACGACGATATCAATAATATTCAATATAATGTAAAATTCAGTTTTTGAATAATTTCAGGATAATGCGTAATTTGATTATGCGGTTTGATTAGCGCGATAAGATAATTGCATAAATCTCTACATTTATAAGACGTTGAATAAAAACCGGGCACACACATTGTCCTAATCGGAGAACATTGAACAGTTCTTTGATTAAAGGTTCCAAAAACTTGTATTAACGTTTCTATAATTTTCTTTTTATTATAGAAATGTTGTATTCCAAATGTTCTATTGTCTAACAACCATACATTCAGCAAATCGTTATATTTGTACAACAAAATTATATGAAGGAACATTAAAGAATTCTTAAAATGACATTTGAAATAAGATTCACATCAATCGTATTTTACATGCCTCTGCATCTCTCATGAATAATTGGGAACAAATGTCTGGACCGCCAACAGCGTGCAATAACATTGTTTTGCAATGGGATCGGCTTGAGATGGATATTATACACTTGTTTTGGGAGAACTTATATTTGCAATAATTATGGAATTGGAAAGATGGATGCTTGCTTCGATATGCGCAAACGACAGAGCTGTTTGAAAATATAAACAACGTGAAAATCATGTTGCATTAGCGAACCATTCTCATTATCGCCACGAAATCATTTGTTTAAGGCAAGTGACCAATTGACATGCAATTGGATGCATGGCATAACACATGACAAACACAAGTTGTTGTCAGATTTGGTAACATCTTTGGTCTCGGAACAGTCAATTCAAAACGTATTAACGAGGGCTTTAACTGGTTTAAGGCAGTCAACCTCACACTTTTCTCAGATATATTCATATAACATTTATGTGTAAATAGTTAAGTCATAATCTTTGATAAAATACTGAATATATACATACATTATTATGCCACATGCATGATGGAAGGACATTTATCTTACATGACAATTATATTGTTTTCACTGTCGCAGTTGGTTTGAAATTTATTGCAAAGCTTAAATAAGACCCGTTAATATTGATGGTGTGTTAAATATAGATAACCAATATTTTGAACAATATATTAACAAGATTTATTCCAAAGACCTATCCGTTAATTAATATAATTCTTCTTGTACTCGTGCTGCATTTCTAGATTTACACCTTACTATTGATAACAACAAAGTAAAACTAGTCTTTACGATTGTTATTTTTACACTGTTCATTTTCCTTTTTTGGATGGTAATATTCCAAAAAGACCTTGCTGATGTATTTCCCTATTACTTTGATATGCGAGTTCCTGTTTATGAAATAATGATTTTTAAAAACCGAAAGTTTCTCTTAGTTTTAAAACAGGGATACTTATTTCATGAATAACGCAAAAGATTTACAAGTGTTTCAATACATAGAATTGTTTTGATTCGAAATACTACATTTCCTTGAAATCGTTGTTAGTAAACAAAATTTCTCATTTATCATTTTATAGTGACTTTTTAAACCCGTTAAGTAAATGTAAGAATGCCAAAATGGATGCTAAAAACGTTGTTAATAAACTGTTTTAGCCTTATCAATCATAAGAATAAAACTCGGCAAAACTAAATAATACATTTCTAATAGTTTGGAACTGGAGTTTCTGTTAGTAGTCAATAATGTATCTGTTCAAGCTGTGTAATATGTTTGAAGCAAAAGCTTTCATACATATCTTTGTATGATTATTACTTCTACCGCGACTATGTATACTGCTAAGTAATGCAATTGAATTCATAATACCTAATATTTATGTGCAAAAATGTAGTGCTTGAGTCGTTTTTCTCATTGAAAATATCTTTTTATATTATGCGGAAGCTCGCGTTTTGCATCTCAAAAATGCATGTCTGTTTCTTTCAAGTAAGTATACATTTGCTGGTAATTTGACAAACTGATATCAATATTGTTCGCCTTTATAATCAAAGCACTGTAAAACAGAAGCCATAGTTCCTTTCTGGTAAACACAAGAAAGGTTTCAAACACGTATTTTGGAATGTCTTATGAGGACATTCTAAAATACGTGTTTAACACATTTCTTGTATGTGGATCGGTCCGTAAATTTACATATACGCAGCAGATATTTATTGATTTTGATAAAAAGAAGTTATGCTCCGCGATATCCAACAATAATGTCGCTTAAAGGATACAGTATACTAAATAATTGAGATGGGCAAGCATACTCACTAAAACAAATCATTTTTATGTACCAGAAGACATGTTTTTAGTTAATAACTCTCGGTCTATTCTTTTCTTAATCGATGTGCAGGTAAAGCAAAGATATTCACTAAGAAATCACTGTTATAGTTTAAGAACGGAGACAACAGCGGGGAAACTTGCGTTAAGGGAGTTACAATCAACTAAAACGTAGCCGGTAAAACCCAGCTGTACAGCAATTCTTTTTTGCGGTGAACGATACACAGATGCTGATAAAATTGCAGCGAGCCATTTATAAATCAGCTGACTGAATAGCTTAGGGAATAAGATAATGCGTTTTGGGTTGTGTCTGACGTTCCTTTAATTAGGCCTTTACTGTTTGTTCGAATGTCCTTTATATATGAGCTGCCATAACACACAATCTAAGTTAACTACATTTTAATGGAAGAAACGTAAAGTCAATGACAACGGATGGTAAATTTGGTTCAGTTCAAGTTAGTGTATCTCAATTAACAATTAACTTTTCTCAAAGAATGACACGCTTTCTGAGATGACCGACGATTTTAATAAGATAGATGCTGTTGATTCTGGTACCTGACCTGGAAATACGAGCATGGTTATACAAGAATCAAATATAAGGACGATTCTTACAATGTTTTATTCCTTCCTTGAATCATGTTATGAACTTGAAAAGGAATTAACTGTGTAAAAATGTTCATCTATATACATCAACATAATTTTAGTTCCCATAGTATCGAGTCGTACGTATTTTTTTTAAACTCCTGAAATTTGTATAAAGTGTACTTCGCAGGACAAGTTTGTGTCTATGGACAGACAGTCAGACAGGGAGACTTCTATGGTGAATGCAGTTTACTTTGTTCAGAGAGTTATAAATATAGTTATAGAGTATGGGTTATTAAAAGGCCTATAACGAAATTGTTCACGTGCAATATGTATTATCCTACGTTAAAATAGGCAGTTCTATAACATCATTATTTCAACTTGCTACATATAACGACATGATGTGTCAGGGGTTTTTGCAACTACCTAAGTACATTAACACTATTTGAATAGTTACAAAACCTCCACGCGCCCTATGAAATGATAATTTTGCATAAGAGTGTGCCTTGCAAACGGTAAAATATTATAAAACAGGAACAATGATAGTTTTCATTTTAGAATTGTATTTCTAGCATCCATAAACTGTTACCAAAAAACCGCGTTTTTAACATATACATTGAGCTGAGAAGACTTTACGATGCACGTAATAGATTAGGCTATCAGGATCAGAACAGGGTATCTTACCGGCTATTGATATCTAAAAAGTCGTGTTTGAGGCTCTTAAAATGTTATGAACTCCATCATCGTAATATATGTTTAATCAGTAATACCATGCCAATATGTGTTTTAAGATAACGTTAATATTTCACAATACTATTTGCGCAAAACTTTAGACGTATCAAGTAACATTAATGTGTGTGTGTTTAAAAAAACACACTTATATACATCTCATATCTTACATAAGGCATTCTGTGCCATGTGGAATCACAAGGAAAATGTGTCGGTGGGAACTTTTGTCTCAAATATAGTGTTATTGTTTGACTGTTCACATCGGCGCAACGAATATGTTAATTCAAATTCGCTAATAGTCGATGCATACAATAGTATTATGTGCTGAATATTGGTCCAATTGAAGATCAATTGAAAGATTGAAACACACAAGTATACATACAACGATAGCGAAATTAACGTGACCTTTAAACACGAGTTTACATACCTATGTAAGTGAAATCACCTTAAGACCTTATTTAATCATGTATTTTCATTAGCACACTGGTACTAATTTTAATTTGTAACTTATTTGGTACTAATTTTACAAGAATGTGCAACATATTTCCATCCGAAATAGGCCTTATTATACAATATTTACACAATTGGTACAGGATATTGTTTTACTTCTAACCAAGTCAGAGACAAGTGTGCAAACATAAACATAGTATCTTCAATGGTGTCATATGTCGTCAGAGGCTGTACACAGTCGAGCTATTTTATGACGTTGATGGAACATATTAACAAACTTTCTTACACCTCATTTCTGTAGATACATATTTATTCTATAGATAGACCATATTTCTTTGTACACTTATATTTTTAATTAGCCATCCCCTTACCGTTTTAAAGGGACTTGTTCACATTTTATCAAAATCAACTTTTTGTCACAGATTCAAGAAATAAATGAACAATGTACATCAGTGTGCGAAATAACACTATTGCCGCAGACTTATACTAAAAACCTTTGTTTTCGAAAAATCATCGTCAGAAATTGATAAAATTATAAAGCGTCTCAGACGCGAAACGATTAAAAAATTTCGATTTCTTGTATTATCGTTATATTTTGTAACAACACGTGGATAGTTATACAAATTATAAAATAAATGGCAACCCATGTGAAGACAGATGGCCAGGTCCGCATATGATGTAGTCGTAAAGACTCAACGACGTCATATACATAAACTGTATATTACACATTTACACTTGAAGACGGATGGCTGAGTGGTTTCGGCGCTTGGCTTTCACTCTATAGGTCAGTGGTTCGAGCCCTGGTGTGGTTAACCTTTTTTCCCTTTTTTTTTCTTTTTCTTACTTTTATTCTTGTTTTTTTTGTGTAGCTCTTTAGTTCTGATTTTTATATTTATCAATTTAAAGCATTTAATGACAAACTTCAAAACATGCCAATAACTGTGAACTAGTCCCTTTAAGAGATTTTCGATACTAACGTCACAAGGACTAAAATGGGTAATATTCGACTCGCGCGTCTCGTTTGTATGTCTTTATTTTCTGTCTGCATAGGTAAATATGTATATGTTCGTTTGAGACGAGGAAATGGTTTGTGATTCATTCTTGGGAGGATTGATATGATCGGTTGCCGCCCTCAAACCGGTTTAAAACCAAAATGCTTTGAATTGACCGTTCCAAGGCGGTGATCCCGATTTTAATTACTTTATGCTTATAGTTGGTTTTCTGTTACAAAAGTAGTCGATATGAACCAAATATGCTCCCCGATTTATATTCTGGAGATTCATTATTTGCTTTATAAGTTAAAAGCTTCTTAGAATAAAACCTGAAATGTGTCATAATGTTTTTGCATAGTCCGAGATTATTATTTAAGATCCGTACATTTAGTCTAACAGTATACGAGTGGGTCAAGTGAAGAAGATTACTGACATTATAATCATGAATGTTCGGAGACATCACCAGGAAGAACATTTTGTATAACCATCCGGTTGACTTTTAATTCGCGTCAATTGACCAGAACAATTCACATTACACTCTTGGGAGTTACAGCAGTTTTAAAGGCATGGGAACCCATAACGTGATTTTACCACATAAATTAGCAAAATACATTCATCAGATTATTCTTGTTTTCCATTGGTAACTACGTCTATCAGTTTGTTTTAATGAAAACTCAATCCAAAGAAAGTCTCTCGCGTATTGTAAATTTGTTTTCTTGTCTCATCGTATTTCAGATACATATCAAACACATGTTTTGTCTCCGCAATTCCCATCAAAAGAACAAAGTACCTGATTCAATTCAGTTTCAATACTTTTTAGGCAGTTGTCGTTGGTAAAAATTTCATGATGCAAACAGGAATTCGACCATGCATTTTTAATAAACTAATATACAGTCTGAAATATGTATTGTTTCCAGGAAATCTTTTACATTGAAAAGCACAAATGAGCACTCAATAAATTTCCTACAACAACTGATCCTTCCATTTGCTACAAACTTCTTGACAGAATAAACCACTTCCTGCCATACATGTCACTTTGAATTACATAGATGATTTAGACAATTCTACTGCGTAGTGGTTGTTTTGTTTATAACAAGGTGTTAACGTAACTTTTTGGCGATATTCGAAATATATCGTTTCTTTTATTGAAAAAAAAATGAAGCTAACTTATTCTGTGTTTTAGCGTTAGTAATAAAACGAACGAAACACTTATTGTTTTAATTTAATGTTCTCAAAGCATGCTTTTATTTCCAAAAGTTATTATTATAAGTATCCTACAACATTGATGTTGATTAACTTGCAATTTTCGGAAGCATTGACCGAAGAGGCACAAGCAAACATTAACTTTGTCTAATCAAAATGAGCTAAAAATGAAAGTGTAAATTGTTACTCTAACGTTTTCAACAATTGTTTCTTATGTTGATTTTACATTATGGACTCCTCCTAACAAGATATTGTTGGATTATGACCAATGACTACGTAACAGTCTGGTGTGAAAGCTCGGGAAATTTGAGATACTATCTACTTTTTAACAAATGGTCAAATATAAACTTAATACGGAATGATAATTGTTCACTTATAAGGGTATCATTAATGTTTCAATCTATATCGTACCAACAAATTCATAAACATGAAGGGATACTTTTTATTTAATTAGGAAACTGTGTCGGTCTGTCAACGTGAGCGTGTCTCCAGTCTCTATAATTCAATTCGATTCGACAAGTTCGGCTGGTTTGACAAAAACACATCCATGTCACAAATAACAAAGTATGTAAAGCAAGATTATTCAATTTCCATGCAAATGCATTTATCCGTTGAGGAATAAGAGTTATATATTCTTAAGAGATGCGTGCATTCTCATATAATTAACACTGTCTCTTTGTGACACGAAACATTCATTGGAACGTATTGATTCGATAAATTGTTACTGGATGAGTATAACATGATAATATGTATCTACTTCAAACGTTTTAAATACTGTAACTAGAGAGAATATATTTGTGTTAAATTGTTATCTTATCTGTTCATTTTCAATTGCAGGGCCATAACAAAAACAAGTCTCCAGTACATTATTTTGTTGTTTCCCTGGTTGTATCTTAGTCCAATTACATATCGAACAATGCTAAATCTTTCGCTGTTATTCCTATAAAATTATGTGTCTTATTCAATTCACTGTTTTGTGACACTACATGATCATAGGCCCTTCCAAATGAACGACATAATAGTGAAAGACGGAACACGAACGTTGTGTAACTGCGTAAATAAGTCACTAACACTTCCACACTTACTGCGAGGACATGTTCAAAGTATTGAAATAACCATTTGGAATAGCATGATACCTCTGATGATTTTCTTGAATCGAAAATAAGTCTAATGACATGGAAAATACTCTCATAATTGGAAAGTGAGTATTGTGTCGAAAACCGCATGCAGTCATCCAAAGCAATACATGACATAATAAATAATTACTTAATTGCATGATCTGAAAATAAAATGCGGCGTTTTTGTTGTAAGTTCATCTACGAACTATACTCATCAGACAAGTTGTTTCTGGAGACGTTACGGGATATTACATAAAATTAATAAGTATATTTTTTTGGTACTCTTAACATAACGACAAAGTTAACGCGGATACCAGAACATTCAGTCGTATTTGTTTCAGAACTTAAATTGCGAGTGTGTTTGTGTTTGTCACATGAANGGGGGGTATTTTCCAACAGTCTTCTATATGTGATTGAAATTTTGACTGTACAATAGAAAATTGCATGATTTTGTTTTTAAAATGTAATATCGTTGTTCTTCTGAACGTTAATTCAAGTTATAAATCCATCAACGTTTTATCTGCTCTGAAAAATGATCGTATATTCTCGCTTCAAGTACCGAGAATATGCGACGTGTATTCCTCGTTTTGTATCTGAAACGAGAGCTTAATGCCCTCCCTGAATGATTAGTTAGTTATATCAGAACGAGAGCTCATCGAAACCGTTCATGTTGTTTCCGTTCACTGGATATCGAGGAAGAGATTGTATAGATTGTTATTGTAAGGAAACGATTATGATTTGAAGTCAGGGTATTATATATCCCTGTGAACTGATTTTGTTGTGGATTATATTGCTCCGTTTATCCTTTTAATTAAATATACTTTTTTTCTTCCTATATATATTATTACCAAATATAAACGAGGTGAAACTCCAGCTGTATCAGCGGGATATGAATCTGATCATCAGTACGTCTTTTCTTAATGGCAAGGTATCAATTGCGCAATACTAAGACACAATACAGAAGCACACGACAGACACACACACACTGAATAAATATGGGTCACCGATCGCTTGGAACGATCAATGCTAATCATATTATTTGATGGTAATGGCATTCTTTTTTTAATATCATGCCGTGTTGTCAGTCCTAAATCGTCACGAACCTCCGTACGATAAGAGCAAGTATATTTAAATCTTGCCTTACTATGCCAGTATTTGTATTGTTTGGCTAAAAGCAGATATTGCAAGCAAATAGTTATTTTGCTTGTACGATGTAAACAGATGTCAACAATGTGTATACGTACTTCGAATGCATGAAAGTACATTAATGTTTTGTTGTTGCTACTTGATAAATATTATCTTGTTTTATTTAACAAATATAGGCCTGGTATAGTCATATACAATTGTACTAATGCAATAGTAGAAAAGTTGTATTTGGATGAAATTCACAACGTTTTCAGAAATTAAATTGATATTGGCATATATCTCTCAGAATAGATAGAAAACGTAAGTACTTATTAAACATCGGATAATGAAACTTATACAAAATATTTGAATAAAGTCTCCCACCATTGATATTGTTGATAAATAACTAACCGACACCTAATCTGAGAAACATAGTACCATTCTGTCGGCGGAGATTTTAAAATTTCTTCAATGCGCCTGTATGATGTATGCATGGTTGTTTTTGTAAAGAAATAAAACAAATATACTAAGATCCAATAAATGAATAACAAATGCTATTTGAGACACAAAACGAACAGTGTCATGATAAATGCCTATATTTAGGAAGATTCATGACAATCATACGATGAGAAAACCCTCTTTCATCCCGAAAGAGGCCTGAAGCCAACAATAAATGAGAGTGAAAAGCAGTATTCCTGGGGCAAGGATGATCATTTTCAAACCATTTTCACAAAATGAAGCGGACAGTTTAGCAGATTCAGTTGTGTTCTATATATGGTATGAGAAAAATTTAATGCACACATGATGTAGTTTAGTTTTTATAGGTTCATACCGATTATTTGCTAGTTCATAGTTCATATCGAGAACTTGCTTGTTCATAGTTTATACTGATTAATTGCTAGTTCATACCGATTAATTGCTAGTTCAAAGTTCATATCGAGTACTTGCTAGTACATATTTCATACCGATTTATTGCTAGTTCATACCGATTATTTGCTAGTTCATAGTTCATACCAATTATTTGTGGTGCACAGTTCATATCGATTACGTATTAGTTCATAGTTCATACCGATTACTTGCTAATTCATAGTTCATATCGATTATTTGCTAGCTCATAGCTCATATCGATTAATTGCCAATATAGTTCATAACGATTATTTGCTTGTGCATAGTGCATAGTGCATAATGATAACTTGCTAGTTCATAGTTCATTCAGAGTATTTTCTAGTTCATAGTTCATACCGATTATTTGTTAATTCATAGTTCATTGCTAGTTCATACCAATACTTTGCTAGTTCATACCGATTACTTGCCTATTCATAGTTCATACCGATGTTATTAGTTCATAATTCATTCCGATTAATTGCTAGTTCATAGATCATATCAATAATTTGATAGTCTACCGTTCATACCGATTACTTGCTAATTCATTTTTCATACCGATTACTTGCTAGTTCATAGCTCATATCGATTACTTGCTAGTTAATAGTTCATATCGATAACTTTCTAGTTCATAGTGCATTATGATTACTTGCTAGTTAATAGTTTATATCGATTACTTGCTAGTTCATAGTTTATTTCGATTATTGCTAGTTCATTGTTCATACCGATAACTTAATATATCATAGTTCATACCAGTTACTTGCTATTTCATACTTCATACCGATTACTTGCTAATTCATTGTTCATATCGATTACTTGCTAGTTCATAGTTCATATCGATGACTTGCTAGTTCATACCGACTTCTTGCTGGTTCATTGTGCATTATGATTAATTGCTGGTTCATAGTTCATACCGATTGATTGCTATTTTATAGTTCATACCGATTACTTGCTAGTTCATAGTTCATACCGATTACTTGCTAGTTCATAGTTCATATCGATTACTTGCATCATAGAATAGGACTGAATCGAACGGTACTACCATAAACGAACCAAACATTCAGTTACAAGCAGCAAGACGCAAAGACATAGGTTGAATTCTGTGAGCATACATTTAAGACAAATTAGATTGAGGTATAATTGAAAAAAGCGTAGGTAACCAATCGAAATCATGGAAACAATCAAACAAACAAGCAAACAAGCAAACACAACGGCCGTTGTAACAAGATTCTCATTGTTTTAAAAATACACACATCGACATACTCGTTTAGGGCAAAATGAATAAAGAAAAGAAGTAGATTAGACAGCGTGTTCGTGATTCGTTATGTGAAGTTATAGTTAATTAATACAAAATTGACACATAGAGGTTTTCCTATTCATGTAATACATATGTTATTAACAGCAGTGATACCATTGTTTTCTTATAATACGCCGCTGTTTGATTGCATGTGGACAGTTGTTCTTTATAAAGACTGTTTGCTTATCTGTCGTTCCGTGCAGTGGAAGCCATATTGGAATGAATCCTAATATTTAAATCACCTTACGTCTCGTATGCGCGTTAACAACAGAATGTGTTAATCTGTAAGCTGACATACGTTTTCAAATCATTGTTTGGTCAGATGACATGCTGGTTCGCATGACTTCACGCATATGAAACATCCGAATGGTAGGTTGGTTTCGAAACATACATATCATTAAGCTTACGTTTTCTTGGCATGTAACTGTCCAAACAGTTCTTGTACAAGATAAATTTAACGTCATATAATTGACATAAGACACATCTTTTAAGTAAGACACAAATAAAGACAAAAATAGTTTTTTTTTTTAAGAACGTATGTTTACACAAACTAACAAACTAACGAACGAACGAACGAAAAACGAATGAACGAACGAACGAACAAACAAACAAACACTATTGGTGTAAACGTGTGCAATAAAACGGTCAGATTTGTACAGCCAGTAACATTTTTACAAATATTGTTTTTTCTTCTACAGGAGTTGTTTCGTGCCCGAGGGAAGTTGACCTGTGGGGAGGCTGCTGGCCGGACACTCCCGCCGGAACCGTGGCAAACATCACGTGTCCGCCGATTCCATCCTTCAACACTGAAGGTCGGTATAGAAACATATGTGTCGTAACTTGTCTACAAACGTAATACAGGAATAATGAAAACGAGAAGCATTCGATAAATTCTTGTTACCATCCTCTAGTGTCAAAGGTAAGTGACTATTTGCCTTAATAATACAGAGCAATAAAGGAACTCTTAACATAACAAAACAACTAGTTTAATCTGGGGCCTCCGGTTCGAAATGATCATTGGCAAGCATTCCGGTTTAAGTAAGTCGGTTATAACCGCCACACCCAAGTAGTATAATGCCTGTACAGTTGAGCATATCGTGAAGTCCATAAAAGCTTTCAACCTTTTCTTTGCTTTTTTGACTCTGTGAATGTTTATTCTGGATAAGAACCATTAACGAGCATAGACACGTTAGTTGTAAATACCTTTTAATACGCAGATTCGTGTGTCTGCCTGTTTTAATATGACCACTCAGAATATAACTAAGTGGTATTGGCCACTATCATTAAGAACTATCTTAACAACGTAAAATCAGTTCTGCATTATTGATCCTATTTTGTGCACATAACTTGTATAATCTTGATTTATTGGAATTGTTAGAAATGGTATAGATTTTAGCCGTTACCAACATAATTGCAATCATGTTTAGGCGGCCAGTTAACCTACTCACGCGATTCTTAGGTAGGCTGGTAAACCAGTAGTAATTGCACATAGTTATCTCAGTAACTGAAACATGTCGGTCTTGAATCAGAGGTAGGGGCGAATGGCTGTAAAAAAAACTCCATGGACAATCACAAACGTTATGTGGCCGGGTCGTGGATCGAACCCATGATCCTCAAAAGGTTTATAACATATTTAAGCACAACTTTCAACATGTCACGTAATTATTTTAGTGCCGTTGCAGTCACATGTTTTATATCATTTTAGTTTCACTATATATACACCGTAAAGTATCAAGTATATGCTTTCGAACAAAACTACACAATAAAGCTATGAAAAGCATACAGATAAACACATACAATAAGGCCTAGCTGCAATACAGAACGACATTACCATGACATGTCCAGAAGGACTTTCGTACTCGTTTACACTGTCCCTATATAGCATAGCACAACATGTCCATTATGAGTTAGCCGGTGTCCCCATAGGCTCTTCGGTAGATGCCAGACCTTCACTACTTTATAGTGATATGGAATATCATGCCATGTCCTCCTATTTCAGCATTGTTTGTTTACAGTCACGTGTCATGTTTCAGGGCATGCGCATTTGGAGTGCACCGTGAACGGCACGTGGTCGATCGACACAAAAACGGGCAACAAAATGGTCAACTACACAGACTGTTTGTCGGAAACAGATTCGGTGAGACATTTTGTGGTGTGTTCGTATCAAAGTCTAGTAAATATATGTTATTTGATCATGAATTATGAATATCACGGTTTTTTTACAAAGAAAGAGAATGTTAGGTAACGCATTTCGTTTAAATGTACCATGTGTTTCTTTTCTAAAATGTAATATTCCAGCAGTATTTATGTTTCGTAATGCCATTCTGCCCATAATACAAGCAATAAGATTACATGATTACGTAACTCCCCATCATACTACTCGTGGTCTATGGTTTGCTGCATGATATATCCGACGAAAGTAATAGAATTTTAATTTCATGCACTACACCCCAGTTTAAAGAACATAATTAACATCTTTAATAACTCTTGATTAAGAAGCTGGTAAATTAGGCGAATAAGTTTTAATGAAGAAAACAATGACATTGTATGTCCAATGGTGCGTAGTTCAATATAATTGACCTATAGGTTCGTTTTGATGTTTCCTGAGAGAAAGATCGATACAAATAAATACATTCTTAAAGAAAATCGCTGCGTCAAGAAATAACCATGAATATCAAGCGAAATTAATTTAAGGTATGAACGTTTTTTTGTCTGCAGAAAAGGTCGTGCAATTTCGTTTAAAACTCTGTACAGTCTTGCTAAAGACGGCGGCAAAAATATCATTTTTTAGGACTTACGTAATGACGAGTATTGCCTTTGTAACATCAAATAAGATTCGTCTACTGCGCCCGTGTTCAGTCTGCGACTCCCTTTCCTCACCACGGGGGGGGGGTGTGTTTGCGTACACTATGTCAAATAATTACTGGCGCACCCAACTCTAAGATTTGGATCTGACACATGCTTAAGTATGGCAAAAATAACATTTTTTTCGGATAGTTCCCGAAAAGTGTTAATGTTTGACATGGTCGAACCATATATGGTTATACGTAAATCTTAAAGTATTAACCATCATCTCCAGAATTTACAACAAACATGGAGATCTTACCGTATACACTTTGAACATAAGCCCCGTTTCCCGTAACCAATATTACGGCTAAACCATACACAAATCTCAGACGTATACCGTGCGTATTTAAGAGGCTTATTGTTCAAAACCTACAGTTGTTCGTCTCAGACGTATATACAGTTTCAGTTTTTAATGTCAGATCTTCGTTATCGCTTTTCTATAATGACACCATCAAATTTCCAATGGTTCCATCTTCTAGCGATTACCATCAACAATATATAGGTCAACATTTGGTGATGCATTGTTCAACCATACATCATGTTTTCTAATTTCAGTACGAAGAAGGAACTAGATACGTGTACATATATATAGGAGGCTTCTCATTCTCATTGGTGTTGCTCCTTATATCACTCGCCATATTTCTCTGCTTTAAGTAAGTATTATTTAATTCATTCGTTCATTTATTTCATATTTTCAAAATTTGTAATGTCCATCAATGTCAACGTGGGCAGGCACCTACATTGCTAACGGAATGGATTTTTTACGGCTATTTCGATAACATTTTCTCCGGAGTGTTCTATATTAAGCGCATTTTAAAGAATATATTCACATTAAATGTGCCTGTCACTCTGAAACAGAAATATGACTTGCGCATAATTGAGGGTTATTTGTCGCTTAAGCAGCATACATTTCTGTTCGTTGCGATACTTTCCACTTCATTGTTTAGGGAAACAAGTGTTTGAGAGAAAAAAGCAGCACTAAAACAAATTAAACTTAACTTTACACTTGAAAGCGTAACACTCTGATTGGATGAAAAATACTACTTATGTACATATATGTATGTTTGTTCTTAAGTAATTTTGCTGAATGTGCTTTATATATAACAAAAAAAAAAACATACTGAAAATCAAGTTGCATTGGCAACATAGAACTTTTCTTGATATCACAAGATCTGTTCTTGACAAAAAATGACCAAAGCTTATACATTACAACAGGAAAGTAAACATAACACACACACACACACGGTGACAAACCACAAATAAGACTTAATCTTGACCTTACATTTTGTGAAACCCTGAATATTTCTTATATGATTTAAATGTATTACGATGGTTAAAAATAGGTTAAATATGACACGAAGCATAATTGTTTTAGAGTCAGATACTGAAAAGACTGCCGATTAATCTTGAGTGTAAAATTTAAAACACATCCCCCCCCCCCCCNACACCCCCCCCCCCCCGATTAAACTAGTTCACACGATACATTCAAGGCAACACGTAACAAACACTTCGTCAAATATAAAACAAGATATTCAATAAGAGGATTCTTTTGTCATATTGCTTTTCTACCAAGACGTTTACTTAAGGACAGTCTGCAAGTCGTAGATTGTTTGAACAAACCTCCCGTTCTGTGAGATAAGTAATAACTCTTCTCACGTGCAATTTCGTTAATCGTAGCTGTAAGAATTGATATTGGAAACGAACGTTCCTCTATCCGGAGCGTGTAGTACTTGCAACATCATGAAAATTGCGCAGATTGTGTTTTTAAACAGAACACAAAACTCACACAACAACATCAACAACATCAACGATTAAATATATTACCAAAAAACCCAATGTGCACTCAGCCAAATTTAATTATCATCTTACGTTTTATTTGAATCGAGTATGTGATATTCATCCCATGCCTCTCTATGTCAATACCATCAATATCCAAGGACCACAATAGAAATAAGAGATTTAGTTCTCTTTTTTGTGTAATCCTTGGTGTAATGTTAATGACATGGTTTCATTTCTCATACATGTTTATTGTTTTACTATTTTATCATGTTTGCAGATATGTTTTATCATGTTGTATTATTATACTGAAATAAATCTATCCATCTATCTTTTTTAAAACATTTATTCGGAAAGGCCTGCGCTAGAATTATGTTTATGGCATTAGTTAATGCGTCATAAACAAATCTTACCAAGCAAAAATACTTCGCTGAAAACGGTTTTGTTAAACCCTTAATTTAACTCGGACGAATTTCAATAATTTCGATCGCTTTGAGACCGATTATTCATAAACATTTAAAATGTAATGTTTATCACTACACATAATCTGTTAGTGGAGTACATCCAGAGGCAGGAAACAATGAACATGTTCTTATAGTTAGCCGAGGTAAAGGATTATGCACAATGATGTGATGATTCTTTTTTAATAACTGACGCCCTCAAGTGGAGTATGTTTTCAAATTGACATTGAAATGCGCTTGCTAGTAAAGTTCACTACACAATTAATGATCTCAGTTCTGTGTATGTATTCAGTGAATTGCACGACAATAAGCGCACTTGAATGATCGGGGAACACTTTCAAGAAGTCTCGACTGTTAACACAATTTTCTTTTTCACCATAAATTTTGATTATGACATTACTTTCTGTAATTGTTCTATCGTTGTTAAATTATATTGTTTAAACTCAAAAGTAAGGTCGAGATACTGAGCGCAGCATAGGTAATAAAAACAAATCAAATGAAAAGTATTTTATCATGCAAGCATCAAAATAATTTGGCATTACATTGTTTATCGGGCATTCTAACCGGGCAGTTTTGTTAACTTCCTGCCCATCAGACCTTCCCGATTCCTGCCCATCAGACCTTCACATCACTGTTTATCCTGCCATTCAGACCTTCACATCACTGTTTATCGATTCCTGCCCATCAGACCTTCACATCACTGTTTATCCTGCCCATCAGACCTTCACATCACTGTTTATCCTGCCAATCAGACCTTCATATCACTGTTTATCCTGCCCATCAGACCTTCACATCACTATTTATTGATTCCTGCCCATCTGACCTTCACATTACTGTTTATTGATTACTGCCCATCAGACCTTTACATCACTGTTTATTGATTCCTGCCCATCAGACCTTCACATCACTGTTTATTGATTTCTGCCCATCAGACCTTCACATCACTGTTTATTGATTCCTGCCCATCGGACCTTCACATCACTGTTTATTGATTCCTGTCCATCAGACCTTCACATCACTGTATATTGAGTTCTGCCCATCAGAACTTCACATCACTGTTTATTGATTTCTGCCCATCAGACCTTCACATCACTGTTTATTGATTTCTGCCCATCAGACCTTCACATCACTGTATAATGGTTGATAAACAACGATACATAACAGAATTCTTGAATAAACATGAAATGTAAAGCAGAAGTGTGTTCAAGAGCGTGTTTTTTCAAACGAAGAGGAAAAAATATGTAACGAATCTTTTGACAGAATATTGCTCATCTTAGAAATGATATAAACCAGTATAACAAGATACCAATCAATGAATAGAGATTGTGTAAGTATTGAGCGACAGCCATACTTATACTTGCAGGCAGCTGCGGTGTGACCGGATCAAGATCCACGTAAACCTGTTCCTGTCCTACCTGTTTACTGGCGTCTCCTGGATCCTCTACTTTGTCCTCGTCACGCTGGACGGCAAAGTGCTCATAGAAAACCCGGTACGTTCACATTAATGGACCATTTGCAATACAGAAATCCAAGCTTATTGTCAATTTATCAGACGTTCATCCGTCGTCGATTCATTAAAAAAACGTCAACCATTCTGAAATTTACGGTGGCACAGGTGTGACATGTGCATGTTTTACCACGACTTAGTAACTCTAAGGGACGAGATAAAAAAATATCGAGGGAACGTCTTAGTAAGCCGTGGTAAGCTCACCCGTGGGTACGACTTAGTAACTCTTTGAAACTAGATAATATAATCGTGGTAACGACATAACCAACCAATCAAAATATGTGTTATTTGAAACGCATTTGAAGCAATTCTGAGCCACTTGAAACTTGCGATTAACACTGTGCATTCGAATAGACTTGTCAGGTCGGTACTATGAGATACCTATCTCGCACGACTTATAAAGTCATTCCCACGAAATTATCGGTTGTGGTAACTTCATTAAAAATGCAAATGTCATATCTCTGCCACTGTAGATAATAGCTGGGCAACATGTACTGTTAAATTAGTGTACGTAGGCATGGACGAGTACTAAGGAATACATATACATTCAAATAATAATAAAAACAATTGAATATGATTGTAAAGTTAGGTATAATGTTTAAGTTTAAGCGTACATCTCTAATAGGCTACATATAAAGTCATACAAGCATTCAGTATAAAACCCAAATGATATATCAGCAAGTAAAAACTTGTATTTGAAACACCGTGGCCAATAGACTGATCCCGGAAAAACACGAGTTTAGAAAAACCCACTTATCACCCCGGTACAAACAACGCTGGTCCGTTATATCAACCAATGATAGCTTACTTTAAATCATAACGTGCCTATTTTTTAGACTACCATCATTACCTCTGTCTTTCCAGCTCTGGTGCCGTGTGCTGCACGTGTTGTGCCAGTATTTCCTCGTGTGCAACTTTCTGTGGATGTTCTGCGAGGGGCTTTATCTTAACACAATTATCACGTACGCCCTCACGGTCGGGCGGAAGTTGTTAATCATGTGCTACGTCATAGGATGGGGTGAGCGGTTTAAATCGAAATTCATAATATTCACATACGGACGGAGGCTTCATAATCAATGGTAATATTGGTGATGAAATACTTGACGACGCTTGTCATGATTGTGATGGTTGTGGTGATGATGATGTTGTTGATGATGATGATAATGATGATGATGATGATGATGATGATGATTATGATGATGATTATGCTATTTTTGAGACAATGTCGATGTTGTTAATTGGGACTTTCATTTCGTTTAAAAGGTTTATACCAATGCATATATTTTCCCTGCAGGTGTATCATTTGTTCTGGTCTCCATTTACACAGCGGTGCGATCATATCAATCGACCGAGACGGACCTTTTAGTAGGGTAAGTTAATGGTGATATATAAAGTAGAAGTCGTAGACGTTGCTATTAAAGATCTGCATACCATACAAGCCAATTATATCCGTGTGCATTAGCGTCCATTCCTGGCGGAAGTCAAAGGGTATCATGTCTCAGCGGCTGGCCTAGGTGACCTTTATGTGTGGTCAGTAGGAACAACGTATAATCTTATTAACAATCCGTGGATGGTTACACCATAAACGTCTTTATTTACAAGTTTCATTGACTCAGTAAATGTGTATTACACATGTGTAACCTTCAGTGCATCACTGGAAAATGGGTTTGTCCGTTACAAGTAGGTTTCTTGTGTAGGTAAGATGCAAAAATAACAAATTTTACGTTACATCAGGTTATAACCGTCTTGATGATAGTGTGTCACCAAGTATGTATCGTATATGAACTAACTACAAAATACAGGATATCGAAATAAACGTTTAAGACATGCAGTAGTATGCATGTCGGCGTTTAATTTAATCGGTAACAGTTTACCAATACACCAAAAGCAAAACGGAAACGAATGCTTAAGAGATTGCAAATTTAATTTTTGTAAGCATGTTGTTGTTTTTTTTTTTAAGTTTTAAGGATTGAAAACATACTTTTATTTTAACGATGACTTGCTATTATTCCCGCAGTACTTATACATGTTTGTGAAGTTTTGAATTACATTTCGGACGTTTGGATCTGATGTAACGTGCTGTTGTACAGGTGCTGGCTAGAGGAAAGCAGTTACCAGTACATCATGTATGGACCCGTCATTGCCTCGCTGATAGTAAGTACACTTTAGGAGCGGGCTCGATTGTAAAATATAAACATCATATTGCGCTAGCAATATTGATTTTTCGGAGATATTATATACCAATTGTATTGAGTATATATGTGATAACTGACAGTATAATACACCAACATTACATATGGAATCAACTTTTGTTGCTTCCACGTGCAATGTTAATATTAAGCCGTATGATTCTTGGACAGTATTTAATAGAATCTTAAGTTAAAATTGACTCTACAATTAAATTGGGACCATAAGTCAACGGTTATATATTAATAAAGAACAAAAACACAAAACAATGGATATTTTGGCTTTTATTATCTTGTTTAATCAAAAAGAATTTACCTAGTGATTACCATATGATCAAATAATGTATTTTTCTAATTGCCAAACAGATATGAAATCAACAAGCTGAAAGTCATAAAAAGAAGTAAATTAGTCAGTTTTACATGTCATAAACTTTAATCCATGATAAACAAGAGATGTTTTTGTCAGAAACACAATACCCCCTTCTGGGCCGCTTTGAAGCCATTTATTTGACATTTGACCTTGAAGGATGACCTTGACCTTTCACCACTCATAATGTGCAGCTCCATGAGATACACATGCATGCCAAATATGAAGTTGCTGTCTTCAATATTGCAAAAGTTATGACCGATGTTAAAGTTTCCGGACGGACAGACTGACGCAATATTGTGCTATCCGATTCACCAAACCAAATCCCCAAATCACAAATTGGATGCACTTAGTCTTTGTCTTATAAGTGTCACAGCTGTTGGAACATGTTTATGAGTTTCTATCAAATCGGTTTTAGTATAATATTTTACATTTATGTCATTGTCTGTAAAGAATGGCACTTCAAATTTATGGGCTTCCACTTAACTACTGAGGGCAGCCGTTTCGCAGAGAAGTCTCGGCAGTTCATACTCCATGGAACTGTACGAGTTCATATCAACATCAGTCTGTGATGATGTGCCTCTCTCATGTTCCACTTTCTCTGTTGAGCACAGAAGTTCCAGCAGTAGCTGATGTGTCCTTCTTCTCCGATCTGCCTTTCAATCCCGTGTATCTGGATTTGGTTAGGGAAGGGGATTGAAGAATAAGTTCTCGACCGATGTTCACTTAACGTGCATACTCCAGATTCAGCTGATCATTCAATATGGCCGGCTTGCCTGAACAATATAAATGAAACGCATATTATTTTTATGATAAAAACAGATTAAGAACTTTATTTACACTGCATCATGTATGCAGCTAAACCGTTAAGGCATTGTAATAATAACACAACATTTGTTGCATATTGTTACATATGTTAATATTAACATATGGGTTGAATTCCCAATTCGGCCACGTGCAATATTATACCCGACAGGTTGGATGTCTTCCTGCTAACAAGGTTTTTCTCCCCCTCACACAGGTACCTTTAAGAACAGTTCTCTCTCTATACATGTGTATATATTATAAATATATTCAAGGGATAGATTTGTTAAAAATCATATGTAACACCCTTGTCTGAATAAAAGCTCAAGTTTCTCAATTATAAAAATGAACGCAATGATTTCACTGTATATAGGCAACCAACTAATTTATATGCTACAAAAAAAAATAACATATATTATACTTGCATGAGCTCGATGTAAATACACGGCACAAACAAAGTTTCATAAAAAAAATGAGACGAATTACTTAGACACAGGTGTGTAACATGGCAATGCGGATTTGTGTGCACACTTTCCAGTTTGCTGACAAATAAATTATCTAATTAATGACCACTCGTACCGGTATAATTCGGCATTTAATGAATTAATAGACATAAAAACGCGTCGAGATAATTAAATAATCGTAATTTATGTTATATTTTACTATAAACATGCACAAATACTGTTTATTATTAGAGAAAATGGTATTTGAACATCCAAAATCTCAGAGGTCAGTAATTTAACAACAAATTTGTGGACGGTTTTGCTTCAATAACTTTGTTATTCCGACTTCTACGGTATTGGCATAAAACAAGAGCACTGCATAGCGGGTGCCAACGCTCGGCTGTGGGTGCAGTTCTTTTTTTTTACCTTTGACCTTGAAGGATGACCTTGACCTTGAACTTTCACCACTCAAAATGTGCAGCTCTATGAAATACACATGCATGCCAAATATCAAGCTATCATCTTCAATATTGCACAAGTTATGGCCAATATTAAAGTTTTCGGACGACGCAGACGGCGGACGAGCTGGCTATGACAATTCCTCAGGTTTTCTTCAAAAACAGCCGAGCTAAAAACAAAGGGGGGCACAAGCACCGTAGAGCCAAAAGGGCGTTTTCATTTAAAAGTAATATAAATACAATATTGCTTACCGGTTGAAAACCTCCGGTTCTTTTTCACGAACAACACGAAAACGACGCCATCTTGGAAGTAAGTTCCAACTAACCTCACTTAAACCCGGTAAGCTCCAGCATACGCATGCCCCCCCCCCCCCTGAAACAGTTTGACAAATGCATGTTATATAAAATGATAGTTACGCTTTCGTGAGTAAGAAGGTAGGAAACGTTGGACACTAGCCGGGTGCTCACGCTTTTATGTTATATGCAAACTGCAGTCTGAGGCATGCAAGGCACTCGTCAGCTTTGAAATAGCTAAACCCCTATCTACCAATTTTAATAAACAATTAAAAGACAGATAATTAACTTACCAATAAAATGGTCTGAAAACACCATACTATTGTCGTAGCTGGCTGGTTAAGTAATTTATTTAAGATTAGATCTTCCGATATTGGCAAGCCATTTTTTTCTATTCGCGCCTGCGAGAGTTGTTTCGTGGTTTCCCCTTGCTGACGATAAAATGACTTGTCCTTGTCTCTGTCATGTCTAATTATCAACCATACATTGCACAAAAGGCAGGCATTTTGTACTTCGTATTGATGGTATTTTAACACAGTACTTTCGTCTTTGTTCATTGATTTTACGCGTAACCGGTTTTTCTTTTTTTCTGTCTTCAAAGATGGCGGCGAGCAATGAACGTGACGTCACGCGAATGCGATATGTTCTATAAATAGAATCCTCGTTTTACCAGCTTAACGACCCCTTTTAAATGCATTATGGGAGAATGTTAACTAAATGTGTGAATATTTTGAACTACGGTCGGTCGATGAAATATGGGACACACTTTGTTTCGAATTTCAAGTCTTTGGCTAATTCCTTTTTGTCTTAGTTTTAAATCTCCTCAAAAATCGGCAAAATGCTCATTTTTGGAGGTTTATCCTTAATCTAATCCAAAACTAGATTCTTTCCCCCCCCCCACCCAGATATGACACATATGCCAACGTGTAGATCACGTTCTAGTTCATAAACATGTGAAATTTCAGCAAAAGATATAGAGCCGTTTTCAAATGAGTCAAATCGCGGTCTATAGAGGCTGGTTACGGCAACGTAGCCCCATTAACATGAGTTCAATGATTGAACATAATAAATATTCTGTCAATATTTCACTTATTCCATATTTGAATGTTTCTTTTTTCAGATCAACGCCGTGTTTCTCATCAACATTGTCCGTCTTCTAATCACAAAGCTCAGGCGCATGCCAGAGGCAGCACAGACAAAGTAGGTCAAACGGTCTTGGTTTTAATTGTTTTTGTAATTATTGAACTTTCAAAGAAAGAATGAAAATAAATTGATGAGTCATTGGAAATTAATGACGCGCACTTAAACATTGGTTAAAAATCCCACGTGTTGTGTTATATACAATAAACAAAACATGTTTATATTTTTCATTGAAAGATATCGTGGTTTCAGCATTGAAAACTAAACACATATTTAATATGAACGCGTGGAACTTTTCAAATCCAATAAACAATAAACTTCATGATTTATATAAAAGCCTATACGTCACATACAATATGTCGTATATAAATAAATTACTTTGCAATCACAGTAATACGATACTTAAACAAGAGCGATGCATAGCGGGTGCCAACGCTCGGCTGTGGGTGCTTATATTTTGTTTTTTGACCTTTGACCTTGAAGGTCTTAAATGACCTTGACCTTTTCACCACTCAAAATGTGCAGGTCGATGAGATACGCATGAAAAACAAAAAAAAAACGTGTTTTGAGCTTCGACCTTGAAGGATGACCTTGACCTTGACCTTTTTTACCCCAAAAAATGTGCAGCTCCATGAGATACACGTACATGCAAAATATCAAGTTGCTATCTTCAATATTGCAAAAGTTAAGGCCTATGTCAAAGTTTTGGCACGCCGCGGACGACGGACGAGCTGGCTATGACAATACCTCGGGTTTTCTTCGAAAACAGCTGAGCTAAAAATGAAGTTAATTAACAATAGTAAACTAGTATAATAATTATACAAATCGCATTTAATAAAACGACGTTTTGAGGTACGCCCTTCTAATGGCTTTTCTTTATGATTAAGAGTACTTATTGTTTGTCGTTAAGACAATTTTTAATTCCTATAAGTTGTTAAACGTAGGGGCATTATTTATAATGTTGTTTTTTTGTATGCCCCCGAAGGTGGGCATATAGTGATCGCACTGTCCGTCTGTCTGTTCGTCCGTCTGAAATTCCGTCACACTTTGCATTAAGGTTTCGAAAAATGTGGAAAACACTTTGCGTTTAGGTTTAGAAAAATGTGGAAAAAGGGGGAAAATGCCATCTTATGGTGACAAGCCTTGTTTTCAACTTAATTTACGTTTATGTATTTATTTCTTGTTAACTTGATATTAAATAAGAAAATATTTTGTACAATATTATTGCCAAATTATCAGTGTGAATAGGGATTGAAACTTGGTCTTCGGCGCGAGAGGCGGATGTTCTAACCACGAAGCTAAGGTTATTTTGACTTTGCATATGTTGTACGTTTGCGCTTATTGTTTGTAAGGCTTGGGACTCCAGAAGCGACAATGATTTATAACTCCACCTACTTGGTAGTTTTACAACAACAATCGAAATGCTAAATAGCTTCTTGAGACGCTATAGAACACGACTTAGAATAATGAGTTGAAATGACTAAAACACGGCGTTTTGAAATTTGACAATCTGTTAACTGTGATATTTAAGGCCGTTCAATTAAATTGTGAATTGTTTGCATGAGTTTGAAACAAACAAGTAAATGTTTCAGTTTTCTCAATATTTGACGAAGCATCTTTAATTCTAGAAAACACTTACTTTCCTGCAAAAATACCTAATGTTTTGCTCAAACCTTTTTGGAAATAGCGAATGTAACATTCAACAGACTGATGTGCTTGAGATCTTGTGTCATTTGATAAAACACTGATTCAAACATTGTCTAAGTGCACTTGGCTTGTTCATTACTGTAGCACACTGAGTGCTGTCACACAAAGGTCACACAAAGGTGTATTAATTCAAAACGTTCACATCTCTTCTTAAGTCAATTAACGACATAAATTGCTGGTGTCAACTCAAGGTTACATACGCCAGAATAATGCAGAACTTTATGCCAATACTGTGAATGCTTCATTGTATATTCACATTACTGAGCGGAAAAAAAATGACATACATTTTGTCAATATGTGCCTTCCGCAGACATTATAGTACTGTGGACTGCAGCGAAAGTAATAAACGGAAAACATCGTAATCGTTTTGTATAAAGATAACTTGCTTACTACATAATGAGTGAATACATACTAATTGATGATATATATGCTAAATGGTTTATAATTGTTATTCTTACAAAAAATATAACTGCGAAAATATATATTTTCTTTTTAATTTGTTATCGTTCATTAATTCATCTATTAACTGTTATGGCTGTTAGCTGATGCGTATGAATGTCAGCAATTAAAAAACGTATATAAAGATCAAAATTGCGAAAGAGGTATGCATACTTACTTTAGAACTTGTTTGTATGTTGAGGGGAGGAGGAGTGGGTGATAAAGATATGCACATATTTTATTTTTTCGTGATTGTTCTAATATTTAAGAGTTTACTAGGTATAAGTCACGTGATGTACATAGCTGACTGTACCTATAACACATGCAGACACTGGAGCTCTGGGCTCTCTCTCATACCAGCTTTTCATCGTGTTAAATCTATTTTATTCACATACTTTTCATTATTATATTGGTGCTTATAAAAAGTAGTTAGAACACTTCAATGTCGTTCTTTATTAACACCAACATACATATAACAAAACAGTGATGTTTTTTTTTAGAGATGCTCGGTTTACGCACTCGCTTTTTGTGGATATGTTGGCATGACAGTTACCCTGATTGCGTATTCTATTTACAGAAAGGCGACGCGAGCGACATTAATTCTTGTGCCTTTGTTGGGGCTGCAGTATGTGCTAATCCCCTTCCGTCCCCCGTCAGGGACCGTAATCGAGGAGATATACCACGTGGCTGTGGCTCTTCTTACATCGCTACAGGTATAGCAACAAACGTATTTGGTGTTTGTTTTCAAGTGTCAACATATTTAAATGCATTAATCAATACTGTATATTTGAAGTCCCATGGAAATTGTATTGCGTTGGCTTTTTGAATTCGGTTCAATCACATTTAAATTAAAATGAAACGTATTACATAATTGTTTTTTTCTTCTTCTGCTGCATTTGAGGATTAAATTTATTTGATGTAAATCGTCCCCAACTAGTGGAATTCGAGAGTGTTTTTGCTCGTTCGTCTAATCTGCAACTTTCAGAGATGTTTCTTTTCAGGGTGCGTTCGTATCGATCATGTATTGCTTCTTGAATGGAGAGGTAATTATTTGGTCATAGCAATGGCAAACTTATTATCACATATAATTATCACATTCATTTAAACATATTTATAGAAATGACCAACAGCATTAGTACATAAAGCTCGCACCTATTTGATATAAATGCACAATTATTGATCAAATATACTTATTCCGCAACCTCCTAGATATTGGAAAAACACACGCATATGTGGTGGATACGTACAAAGCTGACCTAGTTGAAATCCTACCACAAACACAAACCGTATCAACCGTAATTATTTAAATACAACGGATAACATGGATCAGTGCCTACATATTTGATGGGTTGTGGAGACCGAGATTAAACATATTCCTATGTGTGTTTAATCGTAGGTCATGTCCGTGATGACCCGGAAGTATCGGCAACGCAAGTTGATGCGCAAGCGCAGCAGTATTCGTTCAACGACCGGACAAAATGGAGGCTACACGACTTTAGATCAATTTCAAATGCAGCATCTGAACGGAAAACATAATTATCAAAAGGTTAGAATTAACATCTATAATAAAAAACATGGTGTATGCCAGGTCTATAAAAAAAATAATAATATGTATTATGTTCATATACCGGCATGAATTTACTTGAATGTGCAGTATATGCGAAAAAAGAAATATTAAAAATTTTAAGTTCTGTAATATGCTATGCTCATCCTTTAGAATTAGTTAAAAACTTGCCAACCCTGTGGGTAGATGCTTTATTTAGCCTAAATTAGTAACAGTATTATATATAATTGCTTATAAGTATAACCTTGTGGTAAACTGGCCATATTTCGGTATATTATTATTATTATCGGAATCAAATTATTGTCACTTTATATCTAAATTAGAAATACCATTGGAAATATAATAGAACTGTCCGTGGGGTACGTTGTCAAGTATCACTGATGACTGTCGTGTTCCCCCAACCTGGGAAAATATGTATGTAATGCTGTTTAAAATAATTAACGCTAGGAGATTTCAAATAATAGAAATATATACATATTTAGGTAAATATATAAATGTACTATTTATAAAAGCGAACTATAGATTTTCATAGTTTTGTTTCATGTTTGGAAAATCAACAAAGAGTTTAAACATTTTTGTGTCTCTTGTCAAATGGCCGATTGTACACTTTAAGGATCACCGAGAAAGAATGTGTATGACAACGAACGATAACAATACCTAAAACCTTGCATAGCTCATCGAAATGTCGACACTTGTGTTTTATTGAGTCATGTTTATCGCATATCCGAATGTAAACCTTTGATATTAACATAATTACTATTCGAATTACAAAAGTAGTATAAATTAGTTCAGTCACAGTTTTGCATAGGATGAGAACATGTTTATGAAATGATTGTAAACCAGTGATGTTTCCTTATTTTACTTAACAATATACCCGAATATTAAATACCATGTTCTGTTTGCTATAATCCACCAAGTTGCAAAATAATTTAATTTAGTTTTGATTACTTAGTATACTTCAAGTACATTTGAAGTCCTTACATATTGAATAAACTTCGAACAAACCAATATACTTCTGTTTAACTTTAGCTTTTCTTTGCCGTTGAGATATCGTATAGTCCGTCAAATAACGAGTCAGAAACAACTTAAATGATACATGTTCAATATAACATGAAACATTAACGCTGCAATATATATTTGTTAAAGTATACATTATATAATTTATTATAAATATACAGGTTATATTACTATGAAATTAAAGCCTAAGAGTAAAAACGTTGGTTTATTTTGGAATACAATGTAGTACAATCGTTAGTACTTGTATACAGAGAAGGTCACTATACATTTGATGAAACAACGATTTTTAATTAAGAAGAAGAAAAGACGGTTGATGATGGATGCTGCTTAGCTATAATGTACGTAATGCAACATTTGAAAATTCATAGAAGCTATAGACACCTATATAAAACCACAACACGAATATCTATTTTAGGTGGCAATTGAGATCGACAGTTCACTATTTGAAGGAGACAGTGTCCACGTTAACACCGAACGGTCAATGAAAACGACAACCATCGACATGCGGTTAAAGCAAAGTGCAGGTCACTTTTTAAAGGATATCTAATGATGTGTGTTTTATAGTGGAGCATGTGTCGTCATCATGACCTGATTGATGAACATGAGACAGTATGTCCATATTTGCACGAGCCTTTATGAAGAGTTGCGCGTCTAACAACGAGAGCAAAGTTTAATATACAAACGAGAACTAGAAGACTGCCAGAAGCAACTTAACTGCAGCTCATAGTTGTGATATACTGACACCTTTAACTAAGAAGTTGACAGATACTCGACATCATTATTTAATGGAATGTCTTAGCGAGAAGACTTTTTTTGTAGAATAAATAAAAGCACATTGGTTCGACGCAATAGGCAAACTGTCTACTTGTGATAAGTGTTCGGTTTGATACAAACATGGTTCTTTGTATAATGTGATCCTAATCATAATTAATTGTTCAGTGATTAAAGAACTGAGGATCTTAAATTTTGTTATATTTTAATGACAATCTTTGGGTAACTTATGAATTTAACGCATTCACATGATTTTGGAATGCAAAAGAAAGTCACACTTAACAAAACGTGAGATATTTTCTATAAACCTTCGTGTACGAATATTATAAGAGAAATACATTTCGACTTTTTAAATTCGGAATAGACCACATATTGGATAACATTCAAACAAAGTTTGCAGTTTGTCAAAGAACTTTAAGTATGCATATTAATTAGAATACATATTTAAATGTTTTCCTGTTCGTATTTTTCCCATGTTTATTGATAAAGTTTTCCCCAAATATAATCAAGAAAAAATGTTTTACGGTATGTTATTATAATTTTATAACAAAAATAAAAAAGATATTATATATAGGATGATAATATCGCAGTTTTATGTATCTGACGGCGTTTTAAATCCTTGAATACGTTGGACAGTAATTAGACATTAAGTGTGGTGCACAATTTGCAATTAGAAATATATAATTGATTTTATATAATATTATGGAATGTCATATAACACAATTTGTATCACACATATCTTAAAGCCTATGAAAGCTACTTGTCAATAATTACCCAGTTGCAACTACGAGACAAGCCAAGTTGAAAAGCTTAAGACGTTAATTGCAATGCATCTCAATACTAGATGCATAAGTATTACTCAACATAAACCAAGACAATACGCTATAACATCATGAGAACACAGCTTCGGTTCCAGAATCAAAGAGTATGCTGCGGAATTTCCACTTTTTCTGTTCGTTAATATTTTGTAATCATCTCGTTTTACATCGCCGCATGTTGATTGTCAATCTGCTTGAGAAGCTCTTGAAATATTGTCGATTGTATCTGAATCGGGGTTGCAAATTATTATTAAAACTCAGATATTCGTTTCAAGATAAATTGGGCAGAAATCGTGAAATAGGCAGACAACATTGAAGGGGCAGATAGCGTATATTATAATATGTGTTGCTTGACAAGACATGGTTTCTTACTAAGCAAAAACAAAATTGTTTTTATCAAGCTTCGTATTGGAAAAATAAATAAAATAACACCAAAACTACAGCAACTGAGTGGACGTAATTAAACCCATACGACTATAAAAGCAAAATCACGTACATTTCTTTAATAGTGTGTTGTCTAGCAGCAAATGAATGACTGATAATTGACATGGTAAACAATACTCGCTTCAGACTTCCTTTGACAAAATGTCCAATTTAGGGGGGGGGGGTACAGCTAAAAACGCAGACGTTTTTTTTTGATTTAATATAAAATTAAAGAGTATTTTTGTATGTCATGTGTCAAGAATCAATCGCAGTACATATAATACAAGCCAATGACGCATTTCCTTACACAAATTCTTCTTGAACTACATAATTATGAAATGGTAATCAACGACAAAGTTTGTATAACTGATTATACGGCGAGTCTGACCCTTCACAAGAAACCTTTCTGTAGAAAATGACAAGCTGCCTTACGTGACATATGAATTATATGGATATCGAATATACTGACACCTTCTGGCTGTTTTGGAAATACTAGCCTGGTTATAGTCTAATAAAGCCCTATGCCGAGTGTATGGGTGTTGTATTTCTGTATTAAACATGTAATAAATATCAACATACAACTTTATGTTTCGTGTTTAAGTACATTCGACGGAGTCAACGTCTTTTTAATAGTGGTATTCAACTGTAAACAGCTATATAATTTTTAGTCGTCATAGTAACAAATGAAATACAATCTTTAATTTTACTAACATCAAGTATGGCAATCATAGTCGGAATCTACATTCTAAAATCTTTACCGTTTTCACTTTTTCACTTAATTGATTGTCAAGAAAACTCTGATGGCTTAATGTGAAAAGGGACATTACAAAGGCATTTTACAAATTCATAACTCTGAAACCATTTGTGTTACTCTGTTTTACTCGCTCTTCTTGACTGTCTATGTGTCCGTAAGCACACATTTTTTTTGTAAAGTTCTTATACATTTTAGCTTACAACACTAACCTTGCGTGTTATATCTCGTACGTTAGGAATTAATGCATATGACATTTTATTATCATGAACTATTCTAAGTTATGAGCAATTTTTCAAAATTAACATTTCTATGAAATTATGATAACAATTATTTATCCGTAATGAAATGCGTCATTTTCTTTACTCATCTCTACTGTTTTAAACTTGTGTTAAGTTTAATTAATTTTACAATAATTGTGAAAGAAATAACATTTGTCTACCAAAGTGGGTTGTTGAATGATCCACAGAAAGGAGCGTAGCGGCGTAGAAATAAAATAAAGTTTCGCACTCATGATTTCCACGCTGCCATGCACCTGAACCCGTTTCTTCAAAATAATCATATTTCGCTGATAAGAATAAACTATGCACATAAGATATTAAGTTGCTAAGGAAAATACAAGGATTATTTATGGATCTTGTTATGATCACATCTTATCACAACAATCTGGTCCAAGGACCTTGATATATGATAACACTATCTTCATATCTTGACGTGATTTTTATTCAAATTCCGATAGGTGTAATACTCTTCATCCAGAATTGTAGACGTATCTCAATGATATTAACATGCGTTGAAACACTTTTGTTTAAGCCATTGCTTATAAAAGCATTAATTTTTACCATGTGAAAATACATTCTATATATTATTGAAATAAGGAAACTGTGTCAGCGGGAACTGTTCTCTCAGATTGTGTTTTATTGACGGATTACACAAGCTCAGCTTAAAATCCGAACCCCATTCATTAAACCGATAAATCAACGCAATGCATTTGTCAGATTCTACGTGGTTGCTATCATATTGTTGTAATGACAGCACATTCTTGCGACAGTCCATCACGCGCTGTATATTTGTTTTCCTTGATTTATATCATTTAATATACATATCAAACAGAAGTTAATTTAAATATGTAATTCCCAGCAAACGGAGTTATTGCTATTGGCCTCGGTTAAATGTGCATTACATGTTCCCTTCCTCTGTTGTCGCAGAACTCAGCAACATCATTAAATTATTTTATTTTGACACATTATAATCTCACAGTTCTAGTGAGTGTTTCACCATGACAATTCGTTTGATATAATTATATTAAGAGACGGAATATGTGTGTATCGCTTACACGTGTAGTTAATGTAATAAAGTTTATTGGGTTACACTTATGTTTTGTTTGATATCATGATGATGTTTGTGACCTGATCGTTTAAACGATGTTCACGTCGACTTCACATTCCATCAAGCCTTCTTGGTGGCACTACTTGGTGGCACTTAAACATTATTCATCCCTATTTTATGAAAAATGAGAGTTGGTTTATGATAAATTTGACAACGATTTGAACCAGTTAAATTGTAAGATGTATAGGGTTTTTTTCAATATTTTTAATAAATAAGCGTTTTTTGATCGATGTTATTGTAAAGAATCTGAACGGATTTTCGTTGGTTTAAGCATTATATAATGTCGATCACAATGTATTAATATACCACAGTAATTGCAAACACATTTTCTAATTATAACAATGTCAAATATAAAATGTTTACAAAAACTCATGTAGATATAAATTATCGGAGAGCACAGCGGAATACATAGTTTGAACTTAGAAAACAAGGTAAGTAGCTTAACAGTGTGTCTCAATAAGTATTAAACAAGAGGCACTTTTCTGCAAATATTTAGTTAACTGTGGAGCAAGTATTATTATGTTCTTCATCTCAACATTATTTGTTTAATACTTGAACTGATGCTGTTGGTTTTATCTTCCAATACTAGTGAAAGAAAATATTCATCTCAATAAAATTTTATACACGGCTTCAATTAAAATGTCAACAACACTTAGCGAAAAACATTGATCTTTCAGATAAACGAAGTTCTTTCTTAAGAATTGACAAAACACGTTTGTTTATTTCGCGCCGGAGTAGCGGCGGTCTATGTAGAATGATATTTTATTTTGCTATGGGCAGGATGGGTTTTTATTTAAAATATATGTTTAATGTACGTTTTTATATTATGTGTGTGTTTTTACTTTTTTTAATTATATGGTTGAAGCATACCTTTCTTGTCAAATTCAATATGTTTTTGCCAAAAAAACTTATATTGTCCAATTAATGAATGATCCCAAACATTACCGGTCGTGCTTAGTGTTTTCATCAGGCGGCAAACTTTGTCAGCGACATTCCAAATTTCTCTAAACAATCTTCACTTAAAATCAATAACAAAAAAAAGCACCAATACAAATAAAAAAAAAATCATTCGTTTAATAACTGCTTTCATTGAATATTCTGAAGATACCTTTAGATACAATATCAATATGATTCCGCGGATATCGCACTGTTTTGATAATATCAAGTCTTGAATGCTTAACATGATTGGATTTACGTATTTGAATGTGGTATCTTATATTAACGTTTTAGTGTTTGTGCAATATTCACAGTGAGCAAAAAGATAAGACTGTGTTCGAAAAAAACGTTACACCAATTTCTATTCAAACGTCGAAGTGAATTATATAATAACGCATCTTTACCGGTTATATTTCGAATGTTCTACTATATTATAGGAATTGATTGATTCGATGGATAACGCAAGAAGAAAGACATGTTTAAGAGATTATATAATCCAATCATTCCAGTTAATGGTATTTATGACCGTTATGTTTTACATATTTGATAACTATATCGTTTACATAATGTTTAGTTGCAGTGACTGGGTAATATAACACAAATCTCGTATGAATTGCATGCAATGTTTGATGAATGTTTCATATGAGTTTGATGACTTGTTTCATCTGATATGGGATACATATCCATCATATGTAATATGTCTTTGAGGTTCATTTTTTCAAGATTATAATCATTACATACACTATTATATATGTATTGATGGCATAACAACGGTAATGTGATTGATTATAAATCAGTTCAGCGTTAATAACACGTTTAACACCAGTACATCGGTCAGCATTACGAATGCTTCTTTTAAACAACATAATAAATTTAATTGTGGCATTCTACTTGGATGACAATATTCTATTTAGGAAATACTTCTGGGCACAATAGATACTGCCAGGATTTCTGCTACAGTCAAACATTAGTGCGACGTCATAAAAGTATGTTATTAGCCAGGTCGGCTTATATAACGGCCAATAGACCTTATTCGGAACTGAACAAAACTGTATAAAAACCTTTTTACTGTTCTATGAACTTGTGTCACATGAATACTCGCATTTTGACGAATGATTTGAAGTCATTTTTATTTAGAATGATAATAACAGAACACAGTTGATTTCAAACAGTTCATTTGTACCTGATTTAAAGAAGCAGAAACCCCCGTTTCTAATTAGTTTCGAATAACAACTATTGAGTATTGACTGAACCGGTGGTCAAAACTGGTTTAAACAGGTCAGTACTGTTCACAACTAATAAATACCAGTAAAATTGCCATTTAAAGTGTTCTTATCCGCAATCGGAATATTATACATACGCAATTATATTTGGTATCCAGAAAGTAAATCTCAGTGATATAATTCAAATTATTGAGTTTTAATTGATCGATGATGTACCTTTGCACTTGTGTTCCAGAAAACAAGGTTAATGTTACTGATTACTCCCACTCCACGGAATACAACACGAAAAAGAAAACTTTCTATAAGTACAATGATACACAGGAAATTAAACAATTGCTTGACAAACCAAAACTTTCGTTAAACTGGCGGTTCAGTACTAAGAAGAGACTAACATAATATTTTTTACTCTGATGCAAGACGTGGGCTTAATTACTACTTTGATTGGCCAGTAATAAGATAACAAGAACTCGATCACTGTTACATTTCCTACTTCTTCCATGAGCCGATAATCAAGGAACCGTAGATAAATATTTTCTTTAAAAACATTTCAAGTCGCGTTTTTTTTATGTCAATCAATTTCGTTGTGGATCGCAGCCTGCTTCGTTTAATAAACGTATACGCAATACACGGTAAATAATCACAGTATATAAACCTTTGATTTAAAGAATCTTTTTACTGTCTGGTAGAGACATGATTTATTCTTATATTAATATATTCCTTGTTGATTATAAACTTCGGGTAAACACAGCGGAACTATTCGTCAGACCTTGGCTATCAGTTAACACCACCAAAACAAGACAATATCACTAGACGTCCGACCGTGGCTATCAGTATAAACACCAATACAAGACACTATCACTAGACTTTCTACCGTGGCAATCAGTATATACACCAATACAAGACAATATCACTAGAGGTCCTACCGTGGCTATCAGTGTATACACCAATACAAGACAATATCACTAGACGTCCGACCGTGGCTATCAGTATATACACCAATACAAGACAATATCGCTAGACGTCCTACCGTGGCTATCAATATATACACCAAAACTAGACAATATCGCTAGACGTCCTACCGTGGATATCAGTATATACACCAATACAAGACAATATCACTAGACGTCCGACCGTGGCAATCAGTGTATACACCAATACAAGACAATATCACTTGACGTGCTACCGTGGCTATCAGTGTATACACCTATACAAGACAATATCGCTAGACGTCCTACCGTGGCTATCAGTATATACACCAATACAAGACAATATCACTTGACGTGCTACCGTGGTTATCAGTGTATACACCAATACAAGACAATATCACTTGACGTCTAACCGTGGCTATCAGTATATACACCAATACAAGACAATATCACTAGACGTCCGACCGTGGCTATAAGTATATACACCAATACAAGACAATATCACTAGACGTCCGACCTTGGCTATCAGTGTATACACCAATACAAGACAATATAACTAGACGTCCGACCGTGCTTATCAGAATATACATCAAAACAAGACCATATCACTAGACGTGCTACCGTGGCTATCAGTGTATACACAAAAACACGACAATATCAATTGACGTCCTACCGTGGCTATCAGTATACACACCAATACAAGACAATATCACTAGACGTCCGACCATGGCTATCAGTATATACACATATACAAGACAATATCACTAGACGTCCGACCGTGGCTATCAGTATATACACCAATACAAGACAATATCAATAGACGCCCTACCGTGGCTATCAGTGTATACACCAATACAAGACAATATCACTAGACGTCCTTCCGTGGCTATCAGTGTATACACCAATACAAGACAATATCACTAGACGTCCTACTGTGGCTATCAGTATATACACCAATACAAGACCATATCACTAGACGTCCGACCGTGGCTATCAGTGTATACACCAATACAAGACAATATCACTAGTCATCCGACCATGGTTATCAGTATATACACCAATACAAGACAATATCACTAGACGTCCGACCTTGGCTATCAGTGTATACACCAATACAAGACAATATCGCTAGACGTCATACCGTGGCAATCAGTATATACACCAATACAAGACAATATCACTAGACGTGCTACCGTGGCATTCAGTGTATACACCAATACAAGACAATATCACTAGACGTCCTACCGTGGCTATCAGTATATACACCAACACACGACAATATCATTTGACGTTCTACCGTGGCTATCAGTATATACACAAATACAAGACAATATCACCAGACGTCCGACCTTGGCTATCCGTGTATACACCAATACAAGACAATATCACTAGACGTCCTACCGTGGCTATCCGTGTATACACCAACACTAGACAATATCACTAGACGTCCTACCGTGGCTATCAGTTTATACACCAATACAAGACAATATGACTAGACGTCCTACCGTGGCAATCCGTGTATATACCAACACAAGACAATGTCACTAGACACATGCCATGCCTCGATTTGGTCCATTATCACTTAAATCGTTTTTGCATGGCGAGTTTCGATTAAGGAAGTAATTTGTTGACATGATTCCGCTAAAGTTTCTTCTAAATACAGACATAAGTCTGATGACATAGAAGTAGCATTCATCAATTCACATTAATAATGATTATTCTGTTCAAAACTAGCATTACAAATATTTTACGAAACTAATTATTCTTCCAGATAGGTATTATTTTAAGCAGTAAAGATGGTATTTATTTAATCAGTAATACATTTATGCTAGTGATTTATAACAAAGAGCGATCGTTTTGAAAGAAATTGTGTAATACCAATAAACTATTATAGAAATCATCAGGGCGAAGTATTTCAACACGTGTAAAGATAAGACCATAAAATACACATGCACAAATTACATTACAATACCAACATTGTAAAAATGTTATATGATATGAACTATTTGTATATATATATATAATAATTAATATATATATACATGTGTATATGTATGTGTGTGTGTGTGTGTGTGTGTGTGTGTGTGTGTGTGTGTGTGTGTGTGTGTGTGTGTGTGTGTGTGT